>MKYW01000194.1:11151-43074 GCA_015776835.1 Aphidius ervi
TAAGGCTTGTAGATATCTCGTTGTGACTGTAGCGTCAATGTCTTACTGTGCAGTGTCTTACTGTGCAGTATTTTACTGCATAACAGTTCTTCTTTTCAATACGATTCGTTACGAGAAAAAAAAAAAAAAAAAAAATTCGATCTAAAATTTTCAAAGTCTCGCGATACCGGCGAGACTTTCAGTCGATACTCTCGGTCTCGGTATCGGTATCGTTTTATTGACTGAAGACGATCTCGGTCTCGGTCTCGGTCTCGCGTCTCGCGAGACGACGCATGCGAGACCGAGACTAGTCTCGGTACCGCATGAAGCCCTATTAATAAGAGCTAGCTTTTAATATTGTTTTACTATTATCATGACTGTTCAATGAGTAAAATTATTTTGAATTTTTAAATACCAATTGTTTAGGGAGACTTGATTGCTGTTGAAAATTTATTTAGATTGGGTAAAACTACCTGGACAACTTCTTCATGGCTTTGCTGGTTCGCGAGGTTTTTGTTTTTGTCATTTTATAAATTATTTTAAATAGTGCATAACATCTTTCAAGATGAGATATATACAACACAGGAAGTTTGAATGTTATTTAAATGTATGAATAAAAAAACATCACAAATGTAGAATTATTTATTGTTAACTTATCGTTTGTTATTCAAGAAAATAATCATCAATTTAAACAAAATAAAAATAGTATAATAAATATAAAAATAGTATATGAAATTTAAACTCTCTGGGACATGAAAATTTATTCAATTATTTATAAATTTTTACATGATTTATAATAATCTGATGGTAATATTTTTATAAAAATCAAATTTCAAATTATAAATTTGTATTGATAATTAAATATTTAAAAAAATAATAATCATTGTAAGCCAAATTAATAATTAGATAATTTATGCTAATTATTTCAATTTTTTTTATTTCTTTTAAACCCCTTCGATTCAGGGTCACTGCATTATTATTTATTTATATTTTATCTCATCTTTTCTTATTTTTTTTTTATTCATTTTTGCAAACCAATAGCCTTGAATTACATATGAGATCTTCTAATGCTATCTTCTGAATTTAATTTATCATCTACCTACTTGATAAAATAAAACAAAAAAAATTTCTTTAATTTATTTTATTTCCGTTGGATAATTTTTTTTTTTTTTCTAAATAGTTATTTAATCGTCTAGAACAAAATTTGAATTGATAAATTAATTAATAATAAATAAAAATAAATATAAATATAAAAATACTTAGAAAAAAAAAGAAAAAAAAATAATAATAAAAACAGTTTTTTGTTAAATTGTAATTTTATAAAACAAAAAATATATATAAAAAAAAAATCACCTTAAAAATAAATAAATTTATATATTATGAAAAAAGTACCGTTATTTTACAAGCACATCTTTACCAAAGAAGTGATAGCAAATTTAAATATATTTCATGTCAGCAGTGTTTATATATATTTTTTTTTTATTATTATATTTATTTATTTATTTTTAGTCCTTAAAAAATATCCTTCAGATAGCCATAAATATCTGACGAATTTAGAGCAGTACAGTTTTTGAATTTATTTTTTTATTTTTTATATTGATAATATCATTTAACGACACGTGTTGAAGATAATAAACGGTGAAAGGAAAAAAACATCATTGCCGAATAATAATGAAATAATTTAAATTAAATTTCGGTCACTCGAACAATTTTTTTGTTTACATTATTATTGTTTACGGCGTTAAAAATTGCATCATTTTTGTTTATAAATACAAATGACATATAAAATTATAAAATTAAATTTTTAAAAACAATAAATAAATCATAAAAATTGTGTATATTATACAATATAAATTTAATTATTAGAAAAAAAAAAGGACCAAGTATTATATATTTCTCGAAAATATAAAAATTTATTTTCAAATATTGCAATTTATTTGAAATTTGTCAAGCAAATAGAGATTTGGCAAAAAAAAATTCCCATCGTTGGCCAAGCATTATTTATTGTTGAAAAAATATAAACCCTATTTTCAATTTTTTATTTTTATTCCAAATTAAAGTTCTCGGGTCAATTGAATGCCAATAAAATAATACAAATATATTTTATAATCATTGCATAAGTCGCAGCATCAAGAAAAGAATTTTCGACCTCAATAAAATGACAAAAATACAACAGAAATTTCATTCGTCATATATTATAAATTTGTTTTACAATATACTTGTCAAATACTAAATTTGCATAGTATGAAAATTTTTTTATCAAGTCTAGAAAATATTTAAACATTGATGATAGTCATATTATCTTTTTAAAATGAATTTTTTCTTTTATAAATAAAAAATATTCATAAATGTACCTGCTGATGGAAAACCAGGTAGAGAAAATTAATTTTTTTTTTTTACTGAAGAAGACAATGTTGCTTTATTTATAATATATAAATAAATAAATATATAGAAAAAAAAATGACCCATGACAGTCCATAAAAATCAGCATAGATTGACATCAGAATTTTTTTTGGAAGATTCTTTTTTTCTCTCAAATCATTCCATTCGATTATTTTTTAAAATTCAAATATTAAAATATTTCTATTCTATGGAGAAAAAAATTTAATATATAGATTATCATATACTCCATAGTAATATTATTTTTTTTTTATTATAAACAATCAACTTTATTATTATGTAAATATTTTTAATAATATTTTTTGCACAAAATTTCACGAAAAAAAATGAAGTTTTTGGTAAAAAAAAACAATTAATAATTATTAAAATATAATATTTATAATTTTATATTTTACAATGTTAAATTTATATACTTTTGCTGGAAAATTGTTGGAAAATAATAAAAAAAACCATCTACTAAAAATGAAAGAAAGAAAAAGTAAAAAAAAAAAAAAAAAGTGATGGTCAAAGAGATGTGTCACATTCATTCATGGATCTCCAGACATGAATGTTTTTTTTTTTTCTCTTTTTTATCTTTAACATATATTTTAAAAACGAAAAATCACTTTTAGTTTTTCACACTATAATGTATTCATGATTTTAAATATATTATTTATTTTCACTTTGAATTTCCTGTGAGTTACGGAAGTCAAGGGCATATCGATAAAATTTTATACATCAAATATCGATCACTGTGTTTGTCACTTATATTATACATTTTAAAATTTAAATAAATAATTTCTTTTTCATTTATAAACAACAATATATCAATATATATATTTTATTATTATTATTTTTTATTTACTTCCCATTTATAAATCTATGGAATTCTTCATAATCTGATCAATCAAATTGACACTCATTTTTACCGTTCGATTTACAGAATTTTATATATATTTTAAATATTATTTTTTTTCATATACACACATACTTATATAGAACAGAATATTAATGATTTAATCAACACGTGTGTAATATATTTTTTTCTACTCGCAAATTTATAACAATAATTATAAATTTTTAAAAAAAAAACCAAATATTTCTTTTTTTAAAAGTATTTTTGTGAAAATTAATTAATCAATTATGATTGTAAGTAGAAATTAATAAATTATTTCATTTTAAAAATGATGATTTTTAATATATTTGTATATTATTTAAATTTTATGTAGTGGAATGATCAAGGTGACTTCGGTCAAGGCCAATGTCGTTGTTACTTGTTGGTGAGTGCAGGCGAAAGGATAACTTTCCGCATTCACAACAAGTTCTTAACCCAATATATACAAGTAAAATTAATGCTACTGCTGTCATTTGAACCCGGAAATTAATAAATAATATAATCGATTAAAAATATATATATATTTTTAAAATTTATGATGATTTATATAACAACATCAATAATTTTTATTAAATTAATTATATAAACTTTGTCTTAGAAAAAATAAAAGACACAAAGAAATGATAAAATAAATTTATTTATTTATTATTTTATTAAACTATAAAAATGTGAATAGAAATAAAAAGCTTTGAATTGTTATTCAAAATGAAAATTGCATCCCTATACGTATGAAATAAAAAAAAAAAGAATCTGTCCAGTGCAAAATTTTGATGCAACGACACATATTTGGATTTCAAATTATTTTATCATTTTATGATGATTGTTTATTCTTATGTATTCTCTTTATAATAAAAAACTTTTTTTCTAATCTCTTTTTGAATTTGAAACCTTTGATTTTTATTTTTTTTTCGATACAAAAAAGGATATGAAAAAAAAAAAATTTTAAAATAAAAAATAACTGAAACTGTATGTCAGGACCTTTTGGTTTTATTTTTGATCCTTTTAATCAATTCAAATATAAATAAAATTTATTTGAAATTCAATTCAGTAAGATAGCATTATTTATAGGAAAAAAAAAATAAATAAATATCTAGTATTTTATTTCTTGTATTTATTTTAATAATGGTATTATTTTTTTGTCCCAGCACTTGGTCATGACCCTCAAAACCCGTTAAACACCATGGTATATTTATTCTAATGCCATAACCACTGAAAATAAAATCAACTTGTCGTAGGTTTTAAAAAAAATTAAATAGTAATTTTTTAAAAATTTAAAAATACGTAATCACTTGGAAATTATTATTTCTATGACGTTTTATATGACGTTAAACATTAGAAAAAGTGTGTCATTAAATGTTCTTAATTTAAAAATCGCATCATTTAAATTTTTCATTATTAAATTAATTTTTATATCAAAATATATATTCATTTATAAAATTTAGCTACTTATTTATACAAAAAAAAAAAGAATAGTTTAAACAAAAAAAAATAATCATTTGTTAAAAAAAAAATTAATTTATATTCTATTAAAATTTAATTAAAAAAAATTAAGATGAAATTTAAAATTTTCCAGACGCTGTCTTTTATTTTAGGTCAAATTTTATCATTGAAATCTCTAAGCATGCATTCACATATATGATTTTCTACTTTGTAAATTTAGAAAAATAAAAATGCAAAAAATTCCATTACATAAGAATTTTTATAGACAATGAAATAATAATATTCCACTTCATGACCCAAATATATTTTTCCATTGTTTATGTTGTTTAAAAAAATTAATTTAATTATTTATTTCAAATTAATGTTATTTAAAAATGCAAACCCTACTAAAAATTAAATTAAATTATCAATAAAAAAATATTTAAAATACAATTGTTACAATTTAAATAATAACTCGTAATCTTTTATAAACTGGACTACTTTAATAAAAAAAAAAAAAAAAATTCAAAAATATTACAGTCTGAAGTTCAAAAAAATTATCATAAAGTATGTCTCGCCAATATTCAAATATTCATTGGAAATCTTACCAACATCGGTACATCAATAAGAATTTATTTAGACCTTGATTTTGGCATCAGCACCCAGGCCATCATGTCTAGCATAATCGATGTATCACCTAACAAATAATATACTAAATTTAACATTTTTTTATACACCATTCAATACCATTTACCATAATAAAAAAAAAACTTATCTCTTATAAATTTTTCTAAGGTCATATAATTCTTTTTTTTTTTTTTTTCATTTAAATAATTTTGCATTTAAAAAAAAAAACATAATAATAATATAATAAAACATTTAAAAAAGAGGTCAATTTATTGGGTCACCTACATATAAAAAAAAAAAAAAAATTTCAATATATTTATCATTGGTATAAGAAAAGAGAGAAAAAAAAATTAAGAAAATTTATTAAAATTTTAGTTTTAACAAATAATAATTTATAATAAAATATTTATTTTTGTTAGTAGTTGTAGTTTTTTTTTTAATTTTGAATTAAGCTTTATGTTTTTTTTGGTATTAATAATTAATTTGTATTTAAATGTTTTAATTAATTTTTGAAAATTAAAAAGGGAGAATTAACGGAAAGGGAAAATTGAAATGCAAGGTGGTTTTTATTTATTTATTTTTTTAATACGCAATATAATGTCAGACAGCAAAAGTGAGTGAGTGTAATACCGTTATATATATATACTCAAAACTTGTTTACATCTTTTCATTTTTTTACCGCTAGTTTTTCTGTAATTTTTTAAAAACATGATAAATCCATGTTATTTTATATGCAAAATATATTACCTAAATAATTACGTCATCTTGAAAAAATTCTCATCTTCAAAATAAATAATTAATAAAGTTTTTTTTATTATTTTTTTAAAATCATCATTTAAAATATATTTTAGTTTCATTTTTTGTTGAATTATTATTTTTTTTTTAATATTGTAAATGATAATTGTAATGTTATTTATAAATATTTTTTTTACTTTTTATTTTATCTAATCGTTGAGGTAGGTTATTAGTTTTTAATAATATTTTCTTATCAATTTTTAACTTTCAATAATAATTTTTGGAAAAACCTACTGATTTTATTGTTTTATATTTTTATATTTTTTAAAATTTCTACTGAAATTTATTAATAATCATAAAGCAAAGTAGTCAATGCCTTGAAGTTTTTTTTTAATTACACGTGGTAAAATAAAAGACAGTAGACAAAAAAAAAAAAGACAAATAAAGTTGAATACCCTGTTAATTGATTTTTTTTGAATATTTTTCTATTCAAGGTTAGTAATAAATACTGACCAACTAATATTTTTCAACAAACATGATAAAATATTAAAATATTAAATAATCATTTTAAAAAAAAAATATTATCAGTGTTATTAACACCGTGAACTAGACAAAAAATAATAATATTAAAAAATATTATATTTATAAAATATCAGAATAGAATTATTCTCTGATAATAAAAATAATTAACTAATTTCTTTTAGTATAAGTTTTGAATTTCGTTAATCAACGTCTTACTAAATATATTATATTAAAAAAAAAAATAATTGTGAATTTGCAAAGAAAAAAAATAGTGAAAAAATAAAAAACAAATTTAACATTTATTTAATTTAAAACGTCAATACGATAATTGTATTTTTTTTTTTTTTTAATTCGATCAATTTGATGGGCTCATTAACTTGATAAAAAAAAAAATAGCATAATTAAATACTTGGTAATTTTAAAAATACCAAAAGTAGGCCAATGTTTACGCACGTATACCTTTACTACGTATTCTGTGATGTGATAAACATTTTCCTTTAAATCTCTTTACATGAAATTTATTTCCGGGGTCAATAGAAGCTTCTCGATCATTTATATTATCCACACACTTACGTCATACAATAATATCCAACAAAATTCCATAATACAACTTGGCTAATAAAAAAAATAATAATACAAAAAAATTTATTTAAATAAATCAAACATCCAATTTAAAATTACATATTTTTCAAATTAAAACAAATAAATTAAGTAATTCACCTGTAAGAGAAAAAAGATTTATTAAATTTCTTTTCTTAAAGATATAAGAAAATTAAAAAAGAAAAAAAAAACAAGAGACAAGCTAAAATTATAATCATGTTAAAAATCTTATCAACAAAAAAAATCAGTATATATATTTACGAATGGTCAATAGAAAATTAAATCAATCGATTTATTCTATTTCCTATCTTTCTCATCATCAAACATGCATTTTATGTATTTTTTTAAATTGAAAATTCATATGTGTCCTCTCTAGACACATTTCCTCCCTCAACATTATTATTTTTTTTTTTTATCTATTTCATTCTATTGTAAAAAATCTGTGTAATAAAAAAAAAACGGTAATACCACCATCAATTTGACCAATACCAATATATAAAAAAGAAAAAAAAAATAAATAAATATATATAGCACAGAGTTCTTCATGTCATGTTGTGAATTTTTTTTTTTTCTTTAAAAAAAAAAAACGTTGAATCCATATGTATGGGGTATAAGGTAGCTGATAAAAGTGCTGACTACATTGAGAGGCGTATATAAGATCCGTGTCTCAACATCTGATCCTCAGATCAAGCTCGATCAGCAAACAGATCGATTCAAATAGCTATACAATAAATAAATTTTATTTCATACAAAAATTAAATAAATATATAATAATATTTAATAAATTTTACAAGTGAATTAATTATTATTTAAAAATAAATTTAAAAGTGAAAAATTAGCTGAAAAGTGTTGATAAAAAAAATATTAAAATGTCACAAATAACAATGACTGGATCAATTGTCATTGAAACAACAAAAATGATGGGAACAATTGTCATTGGAACAACAACATATTTTTTAATATTTGCATCATTAATTGCATTATTATTATTATTTATTGATCATAATAAAAATAAAAATAAAAAGTTGACAAATTCATTGATAATTGATAGTAATAATAATGTCGATGATGATGATGATGATGTTGTAATGAAAAATGAGATATTAGCTGAACCACCTGGACCAAAACCATGGCCAATAATTGGATCACTTGATATACTTGGCAAATATGATGTTCCATATAAAGCATTTGGTGAACTTGCTAAAGAATATAATTGTCAAATAATAAAGCTAAAGCTAGGATCAGTACCATGTGTTGTTGTTAATGGTCTTGATAATATTAAAGAAATTCTTATAACAAAAGGACCACATTTTGATTCACGACCAAATTTCGTACGTTATAATTTATTATTCAGTGGTGATAAAGAAAATTGTAAGTAATTATTTTAAATTTAAATTTTATTTATTATTTTTTTTTGTGAGAAAATTTATTTATTTGGCGTTTTTTTTTTTTTTTTAAATTGCAGCATTAGCATTTAGTGACTGGTCAGAAATGCAAAAAACACGTCGTGAAACATTGCGAATTCATGCATTTCCACGTGCATTTACAAAAAAATATCATCAATTAAATGGAATAATAACAAATGAAATTGATACACTATTAAATTATATTGATATTAAAAATTCTCATAATATAACAACAAAAACAATGATATTACAAACATGTGCAAATATATTTACAAATTATTTTACATCAAAAATATTTGAATTTAATGATAAAGAATTTCAAAAAATTGTTATTAATTTTGATAAAATTTTTTGGGAAGTTAATCAGGGTTATGCTGCTGATTTTATGCCATTTTTAATGCCATTACATAAATTAAATATGAAAAGAATGGCAAATTGGACACATGAAATACGTGAATTTGTTGAAAATAATATAATAAATACAAGAAAAAATAATTGGACAGATGTTATTGATGAAAATGATTATGTTGATTGTCTTATTAATCATGTTAATACAAATACTCAACCAATTATGTCATGGGATACAGCATTATTTTCACTTGAAGATATACTTGGTATGTATCATTTAATAATTAATTAAATATTTATTTATTTATTTATTTGTAATAATATTTATTAAATTTTACATTTATATTTTTATTAGGTGGTCATGCTGCTGTTGGTAATTTTTTAATGAAAATATTTGGATATTTAGCAACAAGAAAAAATGTACAAATAAAAGCACAAAATGAAATTGATGCTGTTGATATTTCTGGTAGAACTGTTGGATTAGAACATCGTAAATCAATGCCTTATACTGAAGCAATACTTTTAGAAACAATTAGAATTATTGCCAGTCCAATTGTACCACATGTTGCAAGTCGTGATAGTTCTGTTGCTGGTAAAAATTATTTTAAAATTTAATTTAAAAAAAACATTGTGGTTTTATTTTTAACGAAATTAATTAATAATGATTTTTTTTTTTTCTTTTGTTTGACAGGTTACAAAATTGAAAAAGATACATTTATTTTTCTTAATAATTATGAATTAAATATGTCAGAGGATTTATGGACATCACCAGGTGAATTTATACCAGATAGATTTGTCATTAATGGAAAAATATTAAAGCCAGAATTTTTTATACCATTTGGAGGTGGAAGAAGATCTTGCATGGGTTATAAATTAGTACAATATTTAAGTTTTTCAATTTTAGCTAGTATTTTAAAAAATTATACAATTATGCCAATTAAAGGACAAAGTTATAATGTACCAATTGGAAATCTTGCTCTGCCTCAAACGACATTTGATTTTAAATTTATCAAACGATAAATTATTTATAGACTAATTTTTTTTTTTAATTTTAATTTAAAAATCCAAAGATGAACTGCAAAAAAAAAAAAAACAGGACTGGTTGTAGTTAAAAGTTTAGATTTTAAATTCAAAGAAATTATTAGTTTTATATATTTAGAAAATTTAGTTTTTATTTTGTTATTATTTCTTTTTTTTTTTTTTTTTTACTCACGATGTTTCTTTTTGATAAGAAAGAATTGACTGATCTCATTAAAAAGTATTTAAGTTTATTAAGTCAATAATATTTGTGTTATACTATGATAAAATTTTTTTATCAATATTTAATTTATTATTAAAATAGATTAATTATTTCATTGATTCATAAAAATTTATATTGTTATTTTTTGTTTATTTTTTCATATCATTCATTAATTGTTACAAATTAGTCAATTAATATCAAATAATCTAATTTTTTTTTAGAGTTATTTTGTTGCTCTATTAATTAATTTATAATATATATTTAAAATTAATATAAAATACAAAATAAAAAATAGTTTTATCGGAATTTTTTGAATTTTTATTTAATCATGAAAAAAAAAAATTAATTAACAGAGTATTGTTTAAGAGTTATTTAATTATTTTTAATAATGAAAATTTAATATTGCATTGTGTTTATAAATCTTGAGAAAGTAATTAACATTTTTGATTGGTTATTTTATTAATTTATTATTGAATGAATTTATTTAAACTGAATAATATACGAGGTAAGAATAGTCGTTTATCCAATATTTGCTGGGTGCTCGTAAAGCAAGATGAGTGTGTCCAGATTGTTTCCACCAGTCAGCTGTGTTCATGAAAAATACATTAGTTTCCCAACCAAAATAATAAGTTCTATACTCATGAATAATTTGCCAATATTTTCCCAAGTACTTTTCTTCTTGACTTCTAGATATATCAAAGATTTCAATGAGTTCTGGATAAATTTTGAATGCACAAACTATTGATTGACCGTCCTTGAACTTCTTTAGTGTTGGATTACGAGGATTAATATACTCAATACCAGTTGCACAAGTATTCATACCTTTATATAATTGAATATAAATACCAAAATTATCAGCTTTTGATGAATTTGATATATAAATGAAGCATTGATCAGTAAAACCCTGAGACGTAAGGACATATATAATCTTACTCGGTTCATTAGTTACTCGACATTTTTTAGCATTACGTGTTACTTTTCCTATTGAAATAATAATTTAAAGTGTCAATATATATATTTTATTATTTAAAAATAAATGAATAATATTGTCTTACCATGTTTATAGTCATCCGAAGAATCAGATGTTAATAACGAACCAGGCAAATTAATGCAAAAAAACAGTAGTAAAAAATACTTGTTCATTGTTATTTTTTCATAATAATACAGAATTAATTAATTTAAAAGAAAAATATTTTTTTTTTCCAACAAATAAATTGACTTTATCAGCATGAACTGTCGTTGACAACTAAAACCAATATGATGACTTGTCAATGACATCAGGTGATGAAAAACGTGTCGAAATATGATTGGTTTATTTTAATAATCAAATAATAATCAAAATTAATTGAAAAAAAAAAAAAAACGACACAATAGAATTTTAAAAAATAAAATTTCAACTGAAAAGATAAATTTTTAATAAAAAAAAAAATGAATAAGACAAAGCTCGTGTCGATATCAAGATGAATATATCATGATTAAAATATTAAATATTAAATTTTAAAATGATAAATATTTAAAATTAGTTTTCTTATCAACACAAATTTTTTTATTTGTCAAAAATAATATTTTAATTTTTTTGAGAATTAAAAAATAAAAAAACAAGACAAATTTTCATAAATTAAAATTTGAATTATTTATTTATTAACAATGCGTATTTATTTAATTATTAAAAATAATAAATTGAATTATTGATAACTTGCTATATAGTAATTATTTTAAAACTGATACTCCATACCAGAATATCCCCAAGTTATCATTGACGGTCGTAAAAAGAGAAAATCATATTTATTATTTCTCCACCATTCAGCTGTGTTCATGAAAAATGTATAACTATTTACACAAAGTAGACCTTCTTTACACAAGTTTAATATTTTCCAGTATTTTCCTAAATATTTAAAACCTCGTGTTTCTTCTAATTTTTCAATAATGTTTAGATGAATTCTGAATGAACAAATAACTGCAGCATCATCTTTTATCGATATTATTTTTGGATTTTCAGGATCTACGTAGCCGATTCCTGTATCACATACATTTGAATCTTTTGTAATTTTTAATTGAATATTATAATTATCATCTCCTTCTCGAGAGGCTAATATAACTATGGAACAGCTGTCAGAAAGACCCCACTTCGAGACGACACTGATAGTTTTAATCGATTCAGCAGATATTTCACAGCTATCATCAATATTTCGGTAGCCTATTATCAATATTATTATATTAAAATGAAATTTTAAATATTTTAAATAGTTTTTCTTACCAATTGAAATATTTTTTGCTGCCAAGTTGATGCAAAAAAAAATTATTATTAAATACTTGTTCATGCTTTATGTGGATTATTTATTTAAAAAAAAAAAAAAAAGATGGTTTAATTAAGTTAAACACACAGTTGATTAAATTATAAATGTTGTGTGTTTTTTTTTTTTTTTAATAAAATTGACTCATACAACTGTCAAGAAATAAATCAACTTAGTTTTCGTTGACGATTACAATCAATTTTATAAGCTGATTTTTCGTACACATACAATAGTCAAACGAAATAATAATAAAAAAAAATAATAAAGATAAAGATAACGTTTGATGACCAATTGACTTGATTATATTTTTTTTTTTCTATTTGCATTTGAAGGTTTCATTGAAGAATATACGAAAAATAAAATCAAAAATTTATGAATTAAATTACAAAAATTAAATATTTCTCAACATAGAATAAATTTATTTAATAAAAATAATAAAAAATTAATTTACAATTATTAAATACTAGATTTCAAAATGGTAAATATTTGAAAATAATATCCTTATCAATACACACACAAAATTATTTTATTTGACAAAAAATAATTTTTTAATTTCGTTGAGAAATAAAAAAAAAAAAAACACAAGACAAATTTATAAATTAATATTTGAATTATTAATTTATTAACAATGTATATTTATTTAATTATTAAAAATAATAAATTAAATTATTATTAACCTGCTAGAAATTAATTTAGACGTGATAATCAATTGCTGAATATTCATGCCAATAAAACATTGATGCTCGTACATCAAGATAATTATATTTTTTTAGCTCCCACCATTCAGCTGTGTTCATGAAAAATAAATTAGTATTTAAACACGTTTTAAAATTAGCCTGGCACAAGTTAAATATTTTCCAATATTTTCCTAAATATTTAAAACCTTGTGTTTCTTCCAATTTTTCAATAATGTTTAGATGAATTCTGAATGAACAAATAACTACACCATCATCTTTTAACGATACTTTTTTTGGATTTTCAGTATCTACGTATTCAATTCCTGTATCACATATATTTGAATCTTTTGTTATTCTTAATTGAATATCAAAATCGTCATCTGCTTTTGAAGAGGCGGATATAACTAGTGAGCAGCTATCCACAAGACCATGATTCGAGATGACATTGATAGTTTTAAATGATTCATCAGATATTTCACAGCTATTATCAATGTTTCGGTAGCCTATTATATAAATATAATTATTTAAATGAAATTTTAAATATTTTAAATTGTTTTTCTTACCAATTGGATTATTTTTTGCTGCCAAAAAATCACACAAGTTGATGCAAAAAAAAATTATTACTAAATACTTATTCATGATTTTTGTTGATTATTTATTTAAAAAAAAAAAAAAGATGTGATGATGGAATAATTAACTTAAACACACAGTTGATTAAATTATAAATACATTAGTTTTTTTTTAACTAAAAATGGCTTGATCAGTTGAAAAGCTGTCAAATAAATGAACTCATTTTTTGTTAACATGTACAGTGAACTTGATGAGCTGGTTTTTCGTACACGTACAATCGTCAAACAAAATAATAATAATAAAAAAAAAAAAAAAATCATAAAGATAACGTNAAAAAAAACCAAATTATAATTATTAAATTTTAAAATGGTAAATATTTAAAAGTAGTCTTCTTATCAACACATACACTCAATCACCCACAAAATTATTTTTGACAAAAATAATATTTTAATTTTGTTGAGGAATAAAAAAAAAGAATACAAGACAAAATTATATTATAAAATTTAAATTATCAATTTATTAACAATGTATATTTATTTAATTATTAAAAATAATAAATTAAATTATTATTAACTTGCTAGAAATTAATTTAGACGTGATAATTAATCGTAGAGTATTCATGCCAATAAAACATTGATGCTTGTACATCAAGATAATTATATTTTTTTAGCTCCCACCATTCAGCTGTGTTCATGAAAAAAAAATTAGTATTTAAACACATTCTAAAACTAGCCTGGCACAAGTTAAATATTTTCCAATATTTTCCTAAATATTTAAAACCTTGCTTTTTTTCCAATTTTTCAATAATGTTTAGATAAATCCTGAATGAACAAATTACTTCACCATTATCTTTTAACGATACTATTTTTGATTATCAGTATCTATGATGCAAAAAAAAATTATTATTAAACACTTGTTCATGATTTTATTTATTTAAAAAAAAAACAAGTGATGATGGATTAATTAACTTAAACACACAGTTGATTAAACTATAAATATATTAGTTTTTCTTTTTACTAAAAATGACTTGATCAGGTGAAAAGCTGTGAAATAAATGAACTCATTTTTTGTTGACGTGTACGGTGAACTTGATGAGCTGGTTTTTCGTACACGTATACAATAGCCAAACAAAATAATAATAAAAAAAAAATAATAAAGATAAAGATAACGTTTGATGACGAATTGACTGATTTTTATTTTTATTTTTTTTTTCTATTTGCATTCGAACGTTTCTCTGAAAAATATACAAAAAATAGAATAAAAAATTTATGAATTAAAAAACAAAAATTCAATATATCAACATACAATAAATTTATTCAAATATTTAATAAAAAAAAAATCTTGATTTACATAATAACGTAGTATTTTAAATAAAAAAAATTATCTCTTATCTGATATAATTGTAATATTATTATTATTATTTAATGGAATAATTTTTTCTTTATCAATAATATCATGTTGTCTATTTTTTTTAATTGAAAATAGCTGATCAATGTCATTGAGTGTTTTCCCCTTTGTCTCTGGTAAAAATAATATAACAAATATTGTACCTAACAATGACATTAATGCATAAAAACAAAAAACTCCATGTTTTCCCATAATATTAATCATACCTGGATAAGTTTTAACACTTATAAAACTAAAAATATACGCGATGCATGTTGTTAGCCCTGATAAAACATCTTTAACTTTTGCTGGATATATTTCACCAACCATAGCAAATGGTAAACATAAAAATCCAATGGTACTCATAAATATATATGACATAATACAAATTGCTGGTATAACACCTTGATCATCAATACTATAACCATGATCTTTAATAAATAAATAAATTGCCAATATTCCCATGAATATTGTCATTCCTGTACCTGATACAATTGACGGTACACGTCTTCCCCATTTTTTAGATGCACATGATACCAAAATAGCACCAACTAATCTTGTAAAACCAATTAATATTGCACCAATAAATGGATCAATTTCCATTCCAGCTTCACTTGTTATAGTAACAGCATAATAAACAATAACAAATATACCAGAAAATTGTTGAAAAAAAAAATACATAAGCATTATTATAAATGGTTGTAATGAACTACGTTTTTTTATATTATCAACAAGTGATTTTTTTCTATAATTATGTTGAGATTGTTGATGCTGTCTTGAATTTATTAATTCCGCTGTAACTTCAGATGTTATTTGACAATGTTTTGGTATACCACGAAATTTTTTAATAATTATTTTAGCTTCATCAATACGTCCATGATCACGTAGCCACATTGGTGATTCTGGTATTGATAATAAAGTTAAAATAATTGCACTTGCAGGAAATAAACCACATAATAATGCAATCAGTCTCCAATTTTCCTAAAATAATAAAAATTATATTTTATATTTATTTGTTAATTAATTTATAATGTTAATAATTACCTGAATAAAATAACCAAATATGTAGACAATTAATATACCAAGTGCAATGGCAATACTACTCCATGTGACAACTGTACTACGCCATGCTGATTCAGTTATTTCAGCTGTATAAACAGTTGCTGGTACTGATGCAAGACCAGTTGCAATACCACCAATTATTCTACCGACAATGAGCTTTTCATAATTTGTTGACATGTATATTAAAAACCAGCCAATCAATGAAAATGTTGATGTTGTTAATAAACTCATTCTTCTTCCTTTTCGCATTATGAAACTTGATAATATACAACCAATTGGTGTACCAATTGCTGCTGCACTTGCTGAAATATTTTTTATGTTATATTTAATTTTATTTATCATATATATTTAATAGTTTTATTATTTATTTGCAATTACCAATCCAAGATACTTGATCAGCATTGACTTTAAAGTCACTTCGACCTGATAGTAATGTTGGAATTATAACAGCACTGTATCCAAATCCCATTGCTGGTCCAAGTACTGAAAATGTTGCAAATAAACTCATAGTCATCTGTAATAATAATACAAGAATTTTTTAAATTATGAAATTTAATTTTTATCATATAATTTAAACGCTATTAATTTTTTTTATATTAGAAAATAGATTTTTGTTTCTTTTTTTTCGTTATGAAGAGCCAACGACTTTTTATTAATGTTGTTAAATATTTTTTAATTTTATTTTATCAGCAATGACAATGCTATATTTTATTATCATTACTAGAAATAATTTTTTATTCTTCTTTATAGTGGAGTAGGTCTACTGGAGAAACCACTTTTAAAAAAAAACGAGTCAAACGTCTTACCTCCTGGGTGACTTGGAAAAGACACCCATAGAATTAAGAAAATAATTATTTATTTATAATTTTATAATATAGGTATAAGAAAAAAAATGAAATTTCTATTTGACAATTGTATATGAATTATTTAAAATATCAACACTAATGTAATACAATAATTTATACAAAAAATTTACAATTTTGTTTACCAAATTTTTAAAAGTCAAATAATTTTTGAAAGTAACTAAAAAAAACCGGTTACTGGATTAATTATTTACTTTTATAAATTTTTAATTTATTTATTTATATTTTCAGAGAGTAAGACGAGGTCAGAGTTAATTCACAGCAAGATAAGCTTAAAAATATCAAGCCATAAACTTTGCAATCCCAAGATTGCACAGAAAACAAAAAAAAATTTATAATATAAAATGTAATGAAAAAATTATATCTCCAAACAAACAAACAAAAGAATAAACTAAATAAATATCAACAATAAAATAATTGTTTTATTCCAGGAAATTCCCAAGTTTATATTATCCCATTAATATTATTAATAAACAATTAATTATTATTATTATTAAACACAATGTTCTAAAAGTAAATAAAAAAAAAAAAAAAAGAAATCTTTTGATACACTCACCTGATAAATTAATCCATTCCTCCGTTGGATTTTAATTTCTTCCGGTGAACTTGGTTCAACCTAATTTCAATAAAAAAATTAATATTTAATAAAGAAATACATGAATATTATAGTTAAATGATAAATAATAATGATGGAATAAGTGACATTATTAAATCAATGTTTATATAATAATAATTATTATGCAATTTAAAATAAATCTCACAAATGACAAAGAATTTATAAATAAATTTTAATCAAGACGATCCGGAAGTTTTAAACACTTGTCAATTTATCATTTAACACTGTCATCTTAACAATAGACTTTGTTATTATTAATTATTCATAATTAAAACAAAAAGAAAATAATATAAATTAAATATACAAAAATTTTAATACAATTAAAGCAAAATTTACCTTCATTTCTAAACTTTCCATTTGTTCATTAATCATATTATTAATTTATTGTAAAAAATTATTCCACTAATTGTAAAAAATAAAAAATAATCCACTAAAATTTCTGACTAATTAGATATCGTATAAAATGACGATCAAAATTTTTAAATAAAATAATTATCAGACACAAAAAAAAAACATAATTTCACTCATTATTTTTTATTAATTATTTTGTTTTATTAATAATAAATAATAATAATTTTAAAAAATCTACAAAGATAAAGAGAGAGAAGTGTCTCTCATCAAATATTGATAAAGACTGTGTTTCATTGCTGAGTCAAACCAATGGATACTCAGTCGAAAGTTATATGTTAAATAAAGATGATTATTTTAAAAATGAATAAAATTTTTTATCTCGTTTAATGTTGTATTTGTAAACATATTATTATTAAATTCCAAAGTGGGAGATTCGAATGGCACAAGATCCAGTTATCGACTGACAAATTATAATCAACAATTGTCTGATAAAATTGCATTAAAAAAAATAATATAAAGATCAAACAATCAACATACAATCACAATGACTCATCTTGACAAAAATAATTTTTTTTTTTTATGATACTAATAGGTATAATAAAAATTCATAATGTTAATTAGCATCAAATTAAATTGCTTTAATAACAAGTGAATAATATTACCTTTTTTTTTTTTTCTATTAATATTTTTACCAGTTTTAATTAATTGATTAATTATTAATTATTTTAATTATATTTTTTTTTTATTATTGCATGTATTGGTAGAGTACTTGTTTTACATCTGTTGATTAAATTTGTTGGTTTTTTTCCTTTTTAATTCAGTTGATAAGTTTGTTTTCTTGTAAGTGAAATGTTTTTTAATTTTTACAGCTTTTTCATATCAAGTTAATGAGAATTTTAATTAAATTTTTATGACATTGAATTTATGGAATTTATATAATGCAAAAATTAATTGAATTATCAGCAATTAAGATAAAAAATTTCTTGAAAATAATTTTTTTTTGTTTATGATTTTAGCAGTATTAAATCAAATTTAATTTTGTATTTTTTTTTTTTTAAATAATATCAGTAAAAAGGGAGAAGAAAAAATTGTCTTTATTTATTTTTTAGCTCTTTATTATACTGTTTTAATTATTCAAAAAGTTGACAAAGAACCGACGAGATTAAATAGTCATAGTCAGACGGATATTTCAACTTTGTATTTATTAATGATAAATATTTTTAAAGTCGATTAAATTGGATTAGCAGAATTACATATTGATAATTAATAGTAAGTTTTTTATAACAAAAAAAAAATGTATTAATTTTAGTTTAAAAAAAAAGGAAATCTGTCGAAATAAAATTATCATAGTCTTGATAAATAATTTATTGTCATTATTTATTTAAACCATAGAATTAAAATTATAAAAATAAATTTTATTTTCTAAATTATTTATACTCAGGTTTCTTAAATTTTTTATATCACGTTTTGAAATTTTAAAACTTTAATTGTTAATTTTTTAATTTTTAATTTTAATATTTAAACAACGAAGCCTCATTCTTTTCCTGAAATCGTGATAAAAATATTTTTAATAAATCAATTTATTTATTAATTTTATCACATAAAATTTAAATTAATTTTGACAATCACGATCAATTATTCTCTCGATCATTCAATCTGATCAATATTATCAAAATTATCTATTATGTATCTGTCAAGTCATTAAATACCCACGACTGAATTTTATTTATTTAAAAGAAAAAAAAAAAAAATGAACAATAAATGATAAATAAAAAAAAATAATCTATATATAAATGTATTATTTAAAAATGACAGTCCATTATCTCATAATAAAAAAAATATCATTCAAGAATAATTATGATAATTAATTTAAATTTATTAATTCAATAATAAGTGTTATATATTAATAAAAATAATCTCAAAAAGTTTTATTACATTTTTATTGTGTATATGAGAGAATGAATAACAAAAAAAATATATATATAAATATTATTTTGCATGTGTTAAGAAGACATAATCGATAAGTACTTTTAGTTGAGAGACAAACGTGTACATGACAACTTCGTGATAAATCATACAGACGTTCTTAATAATTTAAAAAAAAAAAAATAAGATAATTAAATTTTCTATATAAAAACTAATAACCATTTGTATTCTTCTAATTATATAACTATTTTTTAAATTATATATATTTTTTTAAATTAATAGAAATAATTTTAGATAATACAAGTATTTTGTTATTTCTTTAAAAAATTTATTGTTGCTTTGTTTACAAATTTAATTTGAATATGAGTGACAAAGTGGAATATTCTTATCGCACAATTTTTTACGAAGTAAGTTGATAAATATTTAAATAATAAATAAGGTATACAGATATATATATTTTTACAATAAATAATATATAAAAATAAAAAATTAACCGGTATTACTAGTGGTTGAAGCCACTGAATTTTTTTACGACTTCTTTATCAATGTGTTACCCAAGTTGACCACACAACACCATATATTTTCCTACAAAGTCAAGACTTTTATTGATTATTGAAAAAATAAAATTTAAATTATCTTATTTATTTGACAAATAGATAATGTATACTTGTTGTTTTAAAATTTATAATTTATTATCAATGATAAATGATAATTTGTATACAAAAGCGTCTTAATTTATTAACAATAAATTATACTTTTTATCATCTCAATAAATTAATTTAAAAAAAAAGAGGAAAATATATTATTTAAAATAAAAACAAATTAACAAATTATCATTTAAAATAAGAAATATTTGTAATTAAAAAAAAAAGGTTAATTAATATTTATTATTTTAATTAAATTATTTATAGTTTTGGTTTGGATTTCATGCAATGATTGGAATGATTGGTCCTGGAATGAATATTGGATATTCATCAGTGGCACTTCCAGTATTAACTAGCAATAAAAATGAAACAATTGGATCAAATTATTTATATGATAATGAACAATTAGCTACATGGTTTGGTAAAATTAAATATCAAAATTTTGTATTTAAAAATTTTATTAATTGTATTTATAATATTTAATAAATATATAGCATCAATAATAGCAATTGCAAATTTAATTGGATGTCTTTTTTGTGGAATATTAATGAAAACTGGAAGAAAAAATTCAATGATTTTTGTTAGTTTTTTGTGTACTATTGGTTGGCTTGTCATTGCAACAAGTAATAATATTCCACAGCTTTTAATTGGCCGATTTATAACTGGTAAATTAAATTTATTCAATTTTATTTTTATATAATTATTTGTTGCTTTAAATATCAAGCATAAATATTTATATAAAATTAATAAACACTTGTCTCTGTGTAATAAAAAATAATTACTTTTTAATTTTTTTTAATGAGGATTTTCAACTGGTGTTGTATCAACACCAACAATTGTTTATTTAGCTGAAATTTCATTACCACAACATCGAATAATCATGACAACTTCATCAAATCTTACATTTTCAATTGGTGTCATGTTGATTTATTTACTGGGTTTTATCATACCTGTGAGTAATAATAAATATTTTAAAAAAAAATAAAAAACAAAACATTTGAAATAATAAATTTTTCAGAATAACTGGAGATTAATTGCATATTTAGCTGTTTTAATACCAGCAATATCAACAATATGCATTGCAATATTTATACCAGAAAGTCCAATGTGGCTTTTACACAAAGGAAATGAAAAAAAAGCCAGAAAATCATTATTTAAAATACGTGGATTAAAAATTGAAACAGAAGAATTTAAAGATGAATTTAAAAAAATGATTGATTATAATAAAAAAATTATAATTGAACCAATAAATAGTATTTTCAATGATATTGATAGTGTTGAATTAAATAAAGTAAATAAAAATTCAATTGATTCATCAACAAGACCAAATTCATCATCACGTTTATCTGTTGCAATAAGAAGCTTTTTAAAAACATCAAAAAAACCAGATGTTTGGAAACCATTTATTATTTTAAATACATATTTTTTTTTTCAACAATTTTGTGGTATTTCTTCTGTTGTTGCTTATGCTGTTGATTTTGTTGAACAAAGTGGTGTTATTGCTGATCCATTTTTTATAACAGCATTGATTGGAATGCTACAAATTACTGCAGCATTAATACTTGTTTTAATGAGTGCAAAGTACGTTCTTCTTTAATTCAAGTATTACATTTAATAATTTTATTAAATTGTCATTTTTTTTTTTATTGCAGAATTGGAACAAGACCAATTTCTTTAATTTCCGGTGTTGGAATGAGTATTTCATTGGCTTTTTTAATAATTTATTTAAAATTTATCAAAGGAGAACATGAAAATTACACGAGTATTCCAATAATTTGTATTTTTACATTTGTTGTAAGTTTATTTTTATAAATTATTTGGGTTAATTTAATTTTTTTATAAATATTTTAATTATTTTATTTATTTAGTTAAGTGGACAATTTGGATTTGCTGCAATTCCATGGACATTACTTGGTGAATTGTATCCAACAAAATACGTCAATATTTTAGGTCCATTGACAACATGTCTTGGTGGATTTTTTAATTTTATAACAATACAAATTTATCCGTCATTAGTTGATATTGGAATGATAACAACACTTTGTATTTATTGTTTAACATCAATTATTGCAACAATATTTATTGCATTATTTTTACCAGAGACACGTGGAAAAACAAATCATGAAATTGAAGAAAAATTTAGAAAAAAATAACAATTTTTTATTGAAAAAATCAACAAATTTTTATTTAAAAAAATTATTGTATTTAATAAATTAACAATTCTTGTTTATCATAAATTGCCTTTTTTATTTTCTTAAAAATGTAAAAATAATTTAACATTTGACACTGGACATTTAACTATTTAATAAATTTTTTACTTGTCTCAATTTTGACTAGTCATTTTAATATTTTAAATTTGAAACTAAATAAACCGCCATTATCCAAGCCGCCATTACTCGAACCAAGAGACATCTTGTAGCTCTATTTGGCTCTAATCTACTCCATCTTTGATCCTTGGATCACCTTGGATCAGCCTCTCGTTTTTTCGTTGATCATCCAAGACACGTGGAAAAACAAATGTAGTTACTTTGATATTTATAATTATAATTAACAAAGTAATTTGTTTATTGAGTAAATAAAATATTCAAATAAACAAACATCAAAATGTCGTCAGTGTACAATTTCAAAAAAATAACAGTGGTCCCAACAGCAAAGGTATTTACTAAATTTAATTAAAAAATTTTTAGGGTTATTTTTTCAATTACCACATGTTTAATAAAATTATAATTTTTTTTTTTAGGACTTTATTGATATAACATTATCAAAAACTCAACGTAAAACACCAACAGTAATTCATAAAAATTACAAAATATCTCGTATACGTGCATTTTATACAAGAAAAGTAAAATTTACTCAACAAACATTTCATGATCGTTTATCACAAATAATACAAGAATTTCCAAAGCTTGATGATGTACATCCTTTTTATGCTGATTTAATGAATGTACTTTATGATAAAGATCATTACAAATTAGCTCTTGGTCAAACAAATACAGCAAGACATTTAATTGATAATGTAGCAAAAGATTATGTTAGATTATTAAAATATGGTGATTCATTGTATCGTTGTAAACAGCTTAAAAAAGCAGCACTTGGTCGTATGGCAACAATAATGAAACGTCAAGGTTCAAATTTAACATATTTAGAACAAGTACGTCAACATTTAGCTCGTTTACCAAGTATTGATCCATACACACGTACAATAATCATATGTGGTTTTCCAAATGTTGGTAAAAGTAGTTTTATCAATAAAATAACACGTGCTGATGTTGAAGTACAGCCATATGCATTTACAACAAAATCATTATACGTTGGACATACTGATTATAAATATTTAAGATGGCAAGTTATTGATACACCAGGTATATTAGATCATTCACTTGAAGATCGTAATGTTATTGAAATGCAAGCTGTAACAGCACTTGCACATTTACGTGCTGCTGTATTATATGTTTGTGATGTATCTGAACAATGTGGTCATACTATTGAAGAACAAGTACAATTATTTAAATCAATTAAACCTTTATTTAATGATAAACCATTAATTGTTGTTGTTAATAAAGTTGATGTATTAAGTATGAAAGATTTAAGTGATGATAAACGTAAAGCACTTGAAGATTTAATGGACAATGGTAAAGTACCAATTATGGAAATGAGTACAGTTAATGATAATGGTGTTATGGAAGTTAAACAAGAAGCATGTGAACGTTTATTATCATATCGTGTTGATCAAAAAATTAAAACTAAAAAAGTTGATGGTTTATTAAATCGTTTACATGTTGCATTACCAGCACCACGTGATGGAAAAGCACGTCCAGTATGTATACCAGATAGTGTACTTGCTAAAAGAAAAATTATTGCTGATAAACAAAAGAAAATACAACAACAACAACAAAGTGGTGAAGATGAAGAAGAAGAAAATAAAACAACAAATAAACGTAAATTGGAACGTGAAATTGAAGAAGCAGAAGGTGATGATTATATTCTTGATCTTAAGAAAAATTATGATATTGAAGGAGAACAAAAATTCGATAATATACCAGAAATATGGGATGGACATAATATTGCTGATTACATTGATCTTGAAATTCTTGAAAAATTAAATGACTTAGAAAAAGAAGAAGATGTAAGAACTGAAACAGGAATGTATGATTATAAAACACCAGAAGTAACACCAGCAATGAAAGACATACAAAGTCTTGCTAAAGAAATTCGTGAAGCTAGAATTATCATGAAAGAAGAATCACGTATTGTTAAACAATCAACAAAATCACATATGCCACGTACTGCTGCAGCACAAGTACGTGGAAGATCAGTAACAAGATTAAAGGATGAAATGGAAAAACTTGGTGTTGATATGGATAATACTGAAGATGCACATTTTGCTAAAACACGTGGACGTTCTAGATCAGCATCTGGACCAAGTAAAAAACGTATGCGTGTTGAATCAGTTGGACGTAGTTTATCACGTGGACGTAGTGCATCTAGACCTCGTGATGAAATGGGCATCAAGGATATTGCTGTAATTATAATTTACTTGAATTATTTTTATCAATTTAATTGGATTTTTATTAATTTATATCTTGTTTTTTTCTTTAATTACAGATGAAAGACAAGCTTAAAAATATTGCACACAAAGCTATCTCAAAGAAGGTTGGCAAGAAAGGTCTTAAGGGTGAAGCTGATCGTTTTATTGGTACCAAAATGCCTCGTCATCTTTTCGCTGGCAAAAGAGGTGTTGGAAAAACTGATAGAAGATAATTTTTTCAATTTAGCCTTTTTTTTCTTTCTTTACATATAATCGAAATAGTAATAAAAATAATAAAATCAATTGTTTATAAAATTTATTCTTAATAACAATATTTTTATTGTGCTGATATGATTTACTAATAAAAAAAAAATAAAAAAAAACAAAATTTACAAGTTGTTATATTATTGTAAATTCAACATGTTAAAATACTTGATTATTAAAAAATAAACTTTGACAATTAGCTTTGATATTTATTTGTATATTTTTATTTAAAAATTGTTTACATAAATTGACGCCATTTAATAATCATGTGCTACTTGAATATCTAGCCTCAAAGTTTTGTTGATAAACAAAATGACATGTCAATGATATTCAAGCTACTTAATATATTTTTAATTATAAAAATTATTTAAACAATGTATTTATATAATTTTTATAATATTTTTATACAATTATTATTAATTATAATTGTTGTTGTTGTTGTTGTTGTTGCTGAGTTTGATGAGCCAGGTTATTGTCCAGTAACAAATGATGATAGCTCATTAGACAAATGTGCTGAAAACAAATATTTGTCTAGTAATAAAAGGTTTAACAATATTTAATTTAAATAAAACAATTATTTAACAAATATATTTTTTATTTAGATATATTTTATATGATGTTAATCCACCAGAAGGATTTAATCTACGAAGAGATGTTTATGTCAGAGTAGCAGTATTTATAAATAAATTAAATAAATCTGATGATAAATTTAAATGGATTTTAGTTTTACCACCATGGGGTAATTATTATTATTAAATTTTATTAATTATAAATAAATAATTGTACTAAATTTAGGTAAATCATATCATTGGAGAAGTCAAAACATTGGTGATCAATCAAAAATACCATGGAGTCAATTTTTTGATACAAAAAGTTTAAATAAATTTATACCAGTCATTGAAATGTATGAATTTTTAAAAGGCAAGTTTTGTTTTAATTATTAACTATGAATTATTTATTTAAAAAAAAATATTTAATCAAGTTAATTTATATTGTATCTTGTAGAATATAAATCTGAAAATCAAGTTACAATATTAGATAGAATTTATTATTTACAAAATGATCCAAAGATGTTTGAAAATGGTGATTTTCATGAAAGAAATATCATTGAAAAGTGCATTGATAATCGTGGTGGATATAGAAAAAATTATAATGATAAATTTATTGGTAATTTTTGGGGATATCAAAATATATCTGCTGATAAATTTGACTGTGTTACATTTCATGGAACAATGTCTGGCTTGAAAAAAAATTTACAACCAGATTTATACAGGTAAAAAATAAAAACAAATCAATTGAATTATTTGCTGCTGTTAATTTAAAAGTACATTATTAAATTAATTTATTTAGATGTTTTATGTTTGACCACATGGAAATTCCACTTCATGATGAATATGGATCAAAATATTATTGGCAAGCACGAAGAAGCATGCGTTACAATAAATATCTCATCAAAATAACAAAAACATATCGTGAAAAATATTTAAATTCAACTGATGATAATGACAATACAAGAAGACCATCCAACTGGCAAGATGAAAAAGTATAAATAAATATATTTTTATTTAAAATTGATTATTAAAGATTATTTAAATTTAAACAGGAACATAGAAATTCAATTGGTGGTCCATATTTGGCAGCTCATCTTCGTCGACGTGATTTTGTAAATGGACATAGTAATTATGTACCGTCAATAAATAATGCAGCATCACAATTAGATGAAAAAATGAAAAAATTTAATCTTAAAAATATATTCATTGCAACAGATGCTGATAGCCAAGGTAAAATTACAATAACAACATTAATTTTATTATTAATTTAATTATATTTACGTTTTATTATTTAGAATTTGATAAATTAAAAAATTATTTATTCAAGTATAATGTATTTAAATACACACCAACGACTGATGAATTAAAAAAAATTAAAGACGGTGGAGTTGCAATTGTTGATCAAATAATTTCTTCACATGCAAGGTAATTTATTTATTTTTTAAATTCAATTGTGGATAAAAGATGATAAATAATTTTTATTGTCATTTTTTTTGTTAAGGTACTTTGTTGGAACTCAAGAGTCAACATTTACCTTTAGAATTCAAGAAGAACGTGAAATTATTGGTTTTCCAACAAGTACAACATTCAACACGTTTTGTGGTGATAAAAATTATAAAAAAAACTGTAAACCTGACAGTCAATGGAAAATAAAATGGTAAAAAAAAAATTTAGAAAAAAAATAAATATTTTCATTACTATTGTTTTGTTATTAATAAAAATTTTTTGTAAATAAAATATATAGTATAAAGATTCAAAATAAACAATTAAATGTTTGTTTTTTTTATAAATTATTTATTGGGTGAAGGTTTACCAATGAGTTCTTGTTCACGACGAAGATCTTCTTCACGTTTTTGTTCTTTGTATAATGCTTCTTTTTCTTTGAACTGTTGCAAACGTAGTGCTCGTTTCTAAATTAAATAAATTAAATAATATTATTATATTTTATTTTTTAGCAACAATAACTGTTTATTAATTTATTTATCAATTTATTTAAATGTTTACCTTTAATTTAACTGTTCTTTCATGAACAGAAAGAATTTCTTTTTTAATTCTGTGTAATTTATCATTGTAAGATTTAATTAATGGATACTGAAAAAATTAACAAACAATATAAATATTAATAAACAAATTTAAAAAGTTAAAAATTATTTATTAACAAAAATTAATAACCATTCTGGAACACATGCCATCCTGAGCAGTTTCAGTGAGCTGTTGATTTTCAACTTGCATTTTATCAATAAGACCATTTTGTTTTTTTCTAAAATCATAATAATATAATAAATAATATTTTTAACAATTAATTATATTTATTTAATTATTTATATTACTGTAATTCAAGTAGATCTGATTTTAATTGTCCCAGTTCTGATGAACAACTGCCCAAAATAATTGGAAGATGTTTTGCAATTTGTTTGATATTTATAAGCTCTTCATTGCTGGAGAAAAAAATATATTAACAATTTATTAACAATAATATATAACCTAGCTATTGTTATTATTTATTTATCTATTTATAAATAAAATATTGGTCATTGTTTAAAATAATAAACTTACAACTCTTGTGATGACAAATGAACTTCAGCTGCAGCTGCTTCACCAATATCTGACATCATTTTGAGTATTTTTTTTTTGTTTGTTTATTTAAAAATTTAATTATCAATTGTTTAAAGGCAACACAAAAATTGAGTAATTATAAATTATGCTGTAATCACAAAAAATTGAGCAATTAAAATTTTTAAACTTTGTTTTATGAAAATATTTATTATTGAAATTTTAAAAACAATTTTAAATTATTTATTAGATGAAATTTAATCAGTTAATGTTGTTTATTATTAACGTACATTTTAATTAATCTAAAATAAAATAATAAAAAAATATATGTGTGTATTTTTACATCTACTTGTTCTGCAGGTTATTATTATTGTTGAATAATTATATTGATTTTGTCAGTTGCCTACATGATCAACAAAGAAGATTGATGGTGTTAAAAAAAAATACAAAATTGACTTTGGAGTTTATGTGTTAAATTGTTGAAGAAAGTAAACATGTAAAAATAATATTATTTTGTATTTTATTATTCTTAATTTAACAATGAAAAAACATAAATATTATTATTAATTTTAAAACTAAATTTATAAATACTTTTGTGTAATTTACATTTTAAAATAATTAAAAGAAAAAAAAAAATACTAAATACAATTTATGTTTGATTTGATATAATACAAATAATTCCAAAAAGAAACCAACAAAAATATATAAAAATATAAATTTATCATCAATACAATGATTTAAAAATTATTGATGAAATATTTTATTTTATATTTTTAGTTGTTGTGATTAATTTCTTGGAGACAAAACAAATGAATAACATTACAATTTCTTTTGCAATTCACCATTGTCAAGCAATTTTTTGCATTCAGAACCACCTCCAATACATGCACCCTTGATGAATACTCTTGGAACAGATTTTACACCAGTCATTTCTCCAAGATAATCCTGAATTTCATAACCATCTTTTCTCTCATCTAGCTCAATTACCTTGTAAGGCTGATTCAATTGATCAAAAATCTAAACAACAAAAATCAAAACAATAAATAATAAATTAAACAAATTGTCTATTGATAGCTGGTGATTTTTTTTTAATTACCTCTTTAGCCATTTTACAATATGGACAATAGCTTTTTGAAAAAATAGCAACAGTATTTCTTGCAATAAGTTTTTCAACGTAATCCTTGGTTTTTATCTGGATGATTCGTTTGTCTGGGCTGATAACTGAAAAACACAAAACAAAAAACATCATCATCACAACATTATCAAAATTTACAAATTGCAAAGTTTATAATTAATTAAAATAACATTAAATTATTTTTTTTTTAATTTGACATGGTGATCAGTACGATATTGATGAATGATAATAATAATTAAAAATGACATCATCACCTGATTCAATTGAAGCTTTGCTATTCAATCTATCATCATGATTATTTTCAACAAATAAATTCATTGGTGGTATTGTTAATAACATTCTTGTTGCTTGACTCAATAAATATTTAATTACACACATAATTTTATATTTAAATTTTATATATAAACAATAAAAAGGTTAAGTATTTTGTTATAAATATATTTTTGATAATTTGATGACAAAACAAATGAATGATTTAAAAAGCTAAATAGTAATAATAATAATAATTTATTGGTGATTGGTATTTGTTTTGTTGTCGTCAAGTGTTTATTTTGTTGTGTTTTGAAAACAATATGTAATTTAGTAATAACAATGCAGGTAATTTGTTGATGATAATTAATATTGAATTATTATTTTTAGAAAAATCAATAGCAATCATAATTTGTTTATTAAATAATAATATATCTTTTAGACTTACATGGTATATTGAACATGATGTGATGCAATTTTCTTGGCAATTCACCACTCTTAAACATTGCCTCACAATCAGTACCACCTCCAATACATTCACCCTTGATAAATACTCTTGGAATAGATCTTGCACCAGTCATTTCAGCAAGTACATCTTGAATTTCATCACTATGATCCTCACTTCCATCAAGCTCGACAACCTTGTAAGTGTGATTTAATTTATCAAAAACCTAAACAACAAAAAAAAATTAATTTAACATCAATTATATTTATTAATAATTTATCTTTATTTATAAATAATTACCTCTTTTGCCATCTGGCTATATGGACAATAGCTTTTTGAAAAAATAACAACAGTCTCTGCTGCAATTGCATTCTCAACAAATTCCTTGATAGACATTTTGATAATTTTTTTCAGCAATGCTGTAAACTAAAAAAACAAAATTACAATTAATATTTTAACAAACAAAAATATCAAACAAATAAATAATTAATTTCAAATATAATAATAACAATTTTTTAATAATTGTGTTGAATATTTAAAACTTACACAGTATATATTGGAGATAATGGAGAATAATATTTTTAAATAAATAATAATTAATTTAAAGTATAATAATAACAATTTGTTAATAACTGTGTTGGATATTTAAAACTTTACACAGTATATATTGGAGAGAATGGAGAATAATATTTTTGACTGACTCGGTCAAGCTTACATGTGTTTATGATTCCAAGTCTCCAACTTGCTTCAAGACCTACCAGTCCAACTCTAAATCACGTTCTAATGACCACGTCACAATTAATGACGTATACAATTATTTTATATGATAAATAAATGAAAAAAAAAATAAAATATCAAATAGGTAAATATTATTGTTTATTATTTTAGTGTAAGTATGTATTTTATTCTGTTTTTATTTTTGTTATGATTTTCATTTCAAAAACAAAAATATAATACGTGGCGGTATCTATTATTTAACACCAGAAACATGTCCAACAATCAAATGGCGTCAATGAAACTGTTATCATTTGAGTTATACAAGGAAAAATCATCAAAACCAACAACATTTAAGACAAATAATTGTACCAATATGTGATGATAAAGAATATGTTACTGATGATGGTTTAATTATACCAAGTATACCATTAGAATTACATAGAAAATTAATTGGTACTGCTGATAGATTAGGAATAAGTTGAGTTATTAGGTAGAGCTGGTGCTGAAATAATATTACAACTTCTTGGTGGTGCACATAGATTAAATCCAAAAAATGCACATCAATGGCCAACAGTTGTTGCATTATGTGGACCACATCGTTCTGGTGCTGCTGGTGTTAATTGTGCACGTCAATTATCAACTCATGGAATTAAAACAGTTGTTTATGTTGAAAATTCAGAAAATATAAATTTATTACAAGAATTGTCATTGTATAAAATGACTGGTAATAAAGTTGAAACAAATATTGATAAATTAGCATCATGTGTTGATTTAATTATTGTTGCATTATGTGAAGAAGATTCACCAAGAAAAATATCACCAGTTGCAAAATGGGTTCAAAATAATAGAGCACCAGTTATATCAATTGATCCACCATCAATTGGTACACCTGGTATATTATCAAAAATAAGTTTATTAGGTGTATTACCATTATCACATGAT
>MKYW01000194.1:45567-57551 GCA_015776835.1 Aphidius ervi
TTAGCTGCATAACCTCCTTAATATTTAATTTCCAAGCATAGTGACTACAACTATTTTGTACAAACCTCGTTGTTCTTTTTGTAAGAAGCACGTGTTGAAATTTGACTTTCAACCTTAGATTTTTTCACACACGTTTTCTTTCGCTCACGTAATTTTTTACATTTACGTAATCTTCTGTAATGACTCATTATATGTTTGATCAAATTAAAAAGTGGTATTCACTATATAACCGAGTTTGGTTTAATATTTTTTTACTTTTTTATTTCTATATATATTATATTTAAAAAATGTCAAGACTTCAGGACTCTATGTTTTTTACTAAACATAACATCTATGACCACGTTTTAGATAAATATTATATACTATATATATATATATATATACTCAATTATTATTATACTCAAAAGATGTCATTATGTCAAGATTCCTGAGCTCCATGTTTTTTTAGCTGTGTCTCTACGATCATAGTCTACGATATAGAAATCTCATCAGTCAAACAAATCATCCAATATCCATTATCTCAAATATAATACACCACGTAAGTCCAAATAATAATAACTCGATTATTTAATAATATTAATTTATCCCAGATAATTATTAATTATTAATTATCATTTTAACAAATTTATAAATTCACTTGCTTCAAAATAATTATTAACATTGTTGTTATTAAATTACATATTGTTTTTAAGACACAACAAAATAACCACTTGACAACAATCATCAATAAATTATTATTATTATTTAGTTTTTTAAATCATTCATTTGTTTTGTCATCAAATTATTTATAACAAAATACATAACCTATTTATTGTTTATATATAAAATTATGTGTACCTATAATAATTGAATATTTATTGAGTCAAGCAACAAGAATGTTATTAACAATACCACCAATGAATTTATTTGTTGGAAATAATCATGATGATAGATTGAATTGCAAAGCTTCAATTGAATCAGGTGATGATGTCATTTTTAATTATTATTATCAATATTATACTGATGAAGATAATCTTATCATTGATCACCAGTTAAATCAAATGAATTTACAATTATTGGTTTTTTATAAATTTTTAAATATTTTTTATTATAATTAATTGTAAGCTTTGCAATTTGTAAATTTTGATCATGTTGTGATGATAAATGTTCTTAGAGTAAGTGCAAATATGGGTTCTTCAGTTTCCAGCACTGCTAGAAGAGTCATAATGCCAGCAGCCAGAGAATTTGTTGAGAGTGCAATTGCAGCAGATACTGTTGTTATTTTCTCCAAGAGCAGTTGTCCATATTGCAAGATGGCTAAAGAAGTAATTATTTATAAACAATGATAAATTATTATTAAATAACATTGATGTTAAATGAAATTTTTTTGTTGATTAGGTTTTTGATAAATTAAATCAAGCTTACAAGGCAATTGAGCTCAATGAGAGAAAAGATGGTGATGAAATTCAAGATGTTCTTTTGGAAATGACTGGTGCAAGAACTGTTCCAAGAGTATTTATCAAGGGTGAATGTATTGGAGGTGGTTCTGATTGCAAAAAGATGTTTGACAATGGTGAATTACAAAAGAAATTGTAATTATATCCATTTGTTTTGTCTCCAAATTAATACAACAAGAGCATCACAGCAACCAAAAATATGAAAAAAAAAAATATTTAATTAACCATTTTTTAATCATTGTATTGATGGCAATTTTATTTGTATAATTTTTTCAGTTTCTTTCAAGTTTATTACTTATTTTGTAAAATTATTATTGCATTTTGTATAATTTTTTTTCTTCAATCATTGTCAATTTATGTTATACAATTATTTAGCTTATTTGAATTTTCTTTTGTAAAAATTAAAAATAAAATACATAATTAACTTCAAATTATATAACTTGTTTATTATTTTACGTAACTTTGTGTTGATTATTTTTATTATCTTTATGAAATTGCATAATTGCTCCAAAAAAAAGGAGATTATAAAATCCCTCTGTTGAATCGAAAAACAACTGAAAGTAGTTGACGTGTAAAAAAAAAATAACACAAGCTCCAATAATTTTTGACCACGTATGTCTTCAAAGACGATTATATAATAAAACTCAACAACTTCAACAAGTAATATCCAATTTTTTCCATTCAATTTTTAGACTCGAGGACAAAATGTCTAAAAATAAAAAAGTTTATAACCACAAAAATATTTTCGTCTCGTGCCAATTAGTCTGACAAATAAATTAAACATTAAACCATGGACATATCAAAATATCGTAAATGGATAATATATTTTTTAACATTTATGGCATATGCATGGTCTGGTTATGGTGCTGGTATATTGGGTAATTTGAAAGATGCTGTACTTGCTGCTGAAACAGTATTTGGTGATTTTTTTGAAAACGCAATAACTGTTGTTAAAAAAATCAAAGATATCCATGAAGTATTTGATGCTGCTGTTGAAGAAAATTGTGTATTCAAATGTCCATCAGGTAATTATATTGATAATACCCCAAAATAGTTATTAAAAAATTATAAATAAATTTTAATTATTATTTTTAGGAGCAACACCAAAACCAGACAAAAATCATGTACCACAAAGTGATGGATGTGGATCATTAGGAATAAATGTAAGCTATCCAAAAAAATGAAATAAATAACAATATACTTGTTAATAATTATAACAGACAACAGTACATATTTTTTCCTATTAATTATATAAATAATATATTTTTTTATGTTGCAGATTAATCATGAATACTTGCCACTCACTGAAATGACAAAATGTTGTGATCAACATGACATATGCTACGACACTTGCCTGAGTGATAAAGAAAAATGTGATTTAGATTTTAAAAGATGTTTATATAAATATTGTGAGGGTTATAAAAATACTGGTGTTACAATTGTGAATACTTGTAAAGCAGCAGCTAAAATGTTATTCACTGGTACCACAGCATTGGGATGTAAAAGTTTTGTTGATGCACAAAAACAAGCATGCTGGTGTGGTGAAAAAAATAAATATAAAAAAAAAACATGGTTTAATCATGGTGGTGAACTATGATATGTAAATGTTAATTAATTTAATTAATTTATATCATGTACATTAACAAATGTATGTATATTATTTTTAATAAAATATGTCAGGTATGATTGAATCAAGATAATTTAGTCGATTCGACTTCAAGCTTAGAATTTATAATTCTCAAGACCATTGAATATATCTTTTGTCAATTTTTTTAATTTTATTATTGCTTATATTATGTTGCTGAAGCTTTAATTAATCATTGAAAGTATACTGGTGGTATATTTTCAGTGATTAATCAAATCTTTCGTTATGCAATATCAGCAATAACAAAATGAAAATTTCAGTTGAAAGATATTTTCAATGGGCTTGAAAATGATTTGATTTTAAACTTTGAGTCGAACCAACTCAATTATCTTTAATCAATTATACTTGGCAATTAAAAATGTACAAAAATTTATTATATTTGTTTTTTTTTTTGATTTAAATACTTTTGTCAATAATATTATTTAATTAAAAATAAAACTTTTCATCTAATTTCATATGTAATTTATATGATATTTTATTTGCTAAATTTTAAAAATAAAAAACACAATCAATTAATTTATATTTTTTTGTTTTTATATATAAAAAAAAAACAGAAGAATTAATTTTTTTTTTTAAATAAATGTCACATAAATTAGTGTTATTTTTAAAATTGAATAATATCAAAATTTTCAAGTTAAATATTGTAATTAAAAAATAATAATTTTGATAATAAAATGGGCATAAGAAGCTCAGCCCCAGTTAAATCAAACAATCTAAGAGAACGTTTAAAAAATAATAATAATCATCATCATCATCATGACCACAATGATCCATTAACTAGGTAAATTTTAACAAATAAATTTTATAAAAAAGGAAATAATAATAATCCTTGAAAATGAGTACTGTTTTTTATATTATTCAGTATTGAAAATTAATGCTCAGCACAGATGGACAAATACCATCATCATCAACAACATCACCATCATTAAGAAAATATAAAAATGAGAATAAAATAATAACAACAAATCCATTTTTAATATTTTATCTTCGTCTTAAAAGTAAAAAACCAAGACAACATGTCACAGTTATTGCTAAAATTGCTGGTAAATTGTGGACAAAAATGACACCAGAACAACGAAAAAAATACATTGATATTGCAGAAGCTGAAAAAAAACGTAGAGAAGAAAAAAAGAGAAAAAAAAAGCGAAAAAAACATTACATATCAAATTCATTGAAAAAATAATTTTCTTTTTGTTATAAATAATAAAAAGACTTGTTATATGGTTTTTTTTTTTTGCAACTACTTATTATTTAATTTTTTTATAATGTTAATAATAATTATGTACAATAAATATTGATGTTTTTATTTTTCTTTACACTAATCATTAAAGACTTTCGGTATTTTTTTTTTCTTAATATCTAAAAACTAGTTTTTTTCTATTCTTCAAATTATTATTTATACTTTTTTTTTTTTGTTTTTTAAATTATCCATCACACTTGTTAATTAATTATTATAGTTTTTAATTTATTAATTTCTTTTTTTTTTTTTCTATTAACGTTGTTTATAAAAAATGTCAATTTTATTTTTTACGTTGTACCATAAATATAATTTACACATTATTGCATTTTTTTTATTTTTGTGCTAAATAGAAAATGAAGATTTTTCTATTTTTTTCAAAACAATGTTAATGTAAAATTGAATAATTTTTATGATAAATAGTATTTACAATAATTAATTTATAACATGGTAAGTAGAAAAATTATATAAAAAATTTATTTTTTCAAATGTTATATAATTTATTAACATGAAAATCTTTGTTCCTCGGCTGTTTTTTCTTTTGAAAAATTAAAATTATCAATTAAGGGTTTACAAAATAACAGACCTATCTGAAAGAAAAAAAAATAAATTAACTCATTAATTACTCAATAGATTAGAAAAAAAAAAATCGACTAACAAAAAAAATTAAAAAACAAAAAACCCAAAATATTTGTGATAATAATAAAATCAATTATTATTATGATTATTATTTTAATTAATCAATAAAAAAATTTCAAGCAACAAATGACTTCATCAAAACAACGTAAATAACATTTTCATATTTTAAATGAAAAAATTAAGAAAAAAAAATGTTTTCAACGATTTAATTCGACATTTTTCTTTTTTTTTTTCTTTTTTATAATACAATATATTTATTCAATAAGATATACTTTTGAAATATTTTATACAAATAACATAACTGGAGGGAAGCAATTTTACAAATGAAAAATACTTGATAAATTTCAAGAAACAATTATTTAAAAAAAAATAAAAATAAATCTAATTACAATTTGTTCTTGTTTTATAAAAATCATCAAGTTTTTTTATCTCAATAATATATCTTCACTTGAAAATAATTTACAATTATTATTTATATATTAAATTAAATAATAATTATTGTTATAATAACATTACAAATTAACTCATCAAATAAACTACATTTTTTTTTTTAATTGTTAATTTAATTTTTAATTTATATATATTATTTACTAAAAATTAATTTTATTTATATTTAAATTTTATTCTTTTTGTACTTCTTCAACACTATTCTCGTTAGATGAATAATAATTTACAAAAATTAATAACTAAATTTTTTAAAATGAAATATAGCAAAGAAAATAATAAAAAAAAAAAAGAAAAAAAATCAATCAATTTTAAAATAAAATAAAAAAATAATTGTTTATTTTTATTTTATTTTTTTTTTTTTCGTATATAAATATAATTTTTTTTAAAATTGAAAATCTATTTTTTTTATCGTCTCATAGTACTACCATTGAGTGTCGGTATAATTCCATTATTAATATAATCATGATAAGATGTATAAACAGTTGTTGGATTTTGTTGATGTGGATTTTGTGAATAAGGTGTTGGTACATTAACAACACCAACTGGTAATTGTGATTGATTAATAAAACCTCCAATTTGTGCTGCTGGATTCATATAGCCAGTTGTTGGTTGTGCAACTCTATAGCCATACTGTGCAGCAGCCATTAAATTTGTATTTAATGTTACATTTGATGATACACGTGAACCAGCTGTTTGCATTTGTGGACAACCACTTGCTGGATCAAGTGTTTGTCTGTATAAACTTTCAGTTGGATAACTTGATGTTAAACTCATATTTGTATTTGCTGATGATCTTGATGATGATCTACTTGTTGTACCACCACTAGTACATACTGGTGATATTGATGAATTTGTATTGTAATAATTTTTTGAATAACCAAGTGGTACTTGTGGTGGTGTTGTTAATTGTCGTGAATTTTGTGATGGTGTTATTGTATGTGGTATTGGTGGTGGTGGTGTTAAATTCATTGATGGTGATGGTGATGGTGTTAACATATCTAAACCATTTGTTAACTGTTGTAATTTTGCAATACTACATGAATTTGGTGTTTGATGATTATTTGTTTGTATTGATGATGGATTTGGTGTATGTGAATGTGGCGGTGGTGGTGGTATTGTACTTTGTATATAAAAATTTGTACCAGTTGTACCTGGTGTTGATGTTACTGTTCTTCCACCACCACGATGTTGTATGACATATGCATTTTGTGATGGAAAACCTTGTCCAGTAACTGTTGTCATATAATTACCCTGTGATATTACAGCCATATTATGTGAATGTGCATGTCCATGATGTGATGGTGGTGGTGGGGCTGGTACAGACATTGGTGATTGTTGATATTGTGATGATAATGTTGTACTAACATGTGCAACTGTTGTATGATTACCAGAATGACTTGTTATATTATGTTGTGATGCTGCTGCGGCTGCTGCTGCTGCCGATGATGATGAAGATGATGATGATGATGTGGACGATGATGACGGTGGTGTTACACGATGTGATGCTGCTCCTGATGATGATGATGATCTTTGTTGACTTGATCTTGATCTATGAGTTTGTGAGCCATTGCCACGTTTTGATGTACCAGATGATTGTGTTGTTGTTGTCGTTGAATGTTGATGATTTTGATTTGCCTGTTGTTGCTGCTGCTGTTGCTGCTGCTGTTGTTGTTGTTGCTGCTGTTGTTGTTGTTGTTGTTGTTGCTGCTGTTGTTGTTGTTGTTGTTGTTGTTGTTGTTGCTGCTGCTGTTGTTGCTGTTGTTGTTGCTGCTGCTGTTGGTGTTGTTGCTGCTGTTGATGATGGTTGCCTTGAAGATTCATCAATTGTACCGGTTGAGGACTTTGAGTTTGTATACTTTGTGTATGAGTAGTATTATGATTTTGTTGATTATGATTGTGGGCAATAGATTGATTGTGATTATTTTGTGAATGTTGCTGTTGAGGCTGTGGTGTATGACACTGTTGTGGCATTGGTTGTGGTGTATGACACTGTTGTGGCATTGGTTGTGGTGTATGACTTTGTGGATGGGGCTGAGGTGTATGACACTGTTGTGGCATTGGCTGTGGCGTATGACTTTGTGGATGAGGCTGTGGTGTATGACATTGTTGTGGCATTGGTTGTGGTGTATGACTCTGAATAATTGGCTGTGGTGTATGACACTGTTGTGGCATTGATTGTGGTGTATGACATTGTTGTGCCATTGCCTGTGGTGAATGCATTGGCAAACAAACAGCTGATCCATGTGATCCATGTGTTACTACATGTGATCCATGATTTAAATGTGTTCCACCGTGTGATCCATGTAATGACTGTGATGATACTCTTGATCCTTGCATTGTTTGATGCATTGTATGCATTGTAATATGCGCTGGATGTTGTATACAGTGTATTGATTCATATTGTGGCATTGTTGGTAATTGTACTGATGATGATGATGATGACGATGATGATAATAATGGTGGTGGTACAACAATATTACTAATTATATTATTATTGTTGTTATTATTATTATTGGTATTATTAATCATATTGTTGTTGTTATTATTATTGTTGTTATGCGTTGTTGGTGGTGGTAGTGGTGGTGGTGGTGTTGTTATTGATGGTGTTGGCGTTGGTGGTGTTGGAGTTGGTATAGCTGTTGTTATTGTTGTCGTTGTTGTTATTGGCAATACACTTGGTGGTCTTTCAATACTATGTTGTGATGCTAAATCACTTGCAATTGATGTTGGTGATTCAAGACCAAGTTGTGATACATCTAAATCACATTGTGCATAATGCAATGAATGAACTGAATTTGTTGTTGAATCAGGTGTATAAACACCCATTGATGGTAAATCTGGTTGTGATGGTGGTGTTCTTTTAACTGAACCTGGATTATCCATGTGTATTGTTGTATCACCACTTTCAGGTGAATTTTGTTTTTCATCAGCAATATTATTATTATTATTATTTTGTAAAATTAATGTTTGTTGATTTTGTTGTTCTTGATTATCAATTTGTTGTTGTTGTTGTTGTTGTTTATCATCAATTTTAAGTACTTCTTTGTAAACAATATTATTTTGTTCTTGTGATTGTGATAATTCTGTTGATTTTTTTAATTCTGGTATTAAAACTGGAATTGCTGTTACAATATCTTGTGATTTTTTAATTTCTTCAATTTCTTTTATTTCTTCAATTTGTTTTTCTGGTTTTTCAATATCTTCTTGTATATTTGATGATACTGGTGATGGTGATGATGTAGATGTTTCTAATTTATCAGAAGTTTTAGAAATATTTTCAATTATCATTTGTTCATTTGATTCTTTAACACTTGATAAATCATTTTTAATTAATTTTTTATCTTGATTTGTATCGGGTGGTGTTGTTGTTGTTGTTGTTATTGTCGCCGTCACTTTTACTGGTTCAGGTGTTTTTTCTTTCGTTAAATTATCTTGAACAATTTCTTGTTTTTCTTCTTCTTCAATAATAATATTTTGTGTATCAACTTCTGGCTCAATAACAGGCTGACAATTAATTTTTTCTGGTATTGATTCAACTGATTTATCAATTTTTTTCTGTGATTTTTTCAATTTATTTGTTAAATTTCTACATTTATTAATGGTTTTTGATCTTGGTACATCTTCATCATCTTCTTCACCATCATCCTCATCACCACCTTCATATTCACCAGGACTTGCTGTTGCAATATCATTTTCAATTGTAACTGTAACTGGTAACTCATCAGTTATTTTATTATCAGCTTTCTTTTTCTTTTCTTCATCAGCAAGTTTTTTACGTGCTGAATTTTGACTAACCATTTCTGGTATTGTCAATTGTTTTGATGTACTACGTGATAATTTTGTTTCATTTTTATTTAATGATGATCTTGCTAAACTTGTCATGTATTTTCTTTTTGGTTTTTCAACTTTTAAATTATCTTGTTTAAGTACTACTGTTGTTGTTGTCGTCGTCGTCACTGCTGCTGTTGCTGTGGTTGTTGTTGCTGTTGCTGTTGTTGTTGTTGCTGCTGTTGTTGTTGCTGATGTTAATTCAATATTGCTTTTATTTAATATTGCTTTACCTCTTCTTCTTGTCAATGACGGTGTTGATATTGGTGTCACAACAACAACAGGTGTTTCTTTATTAACGTCATCATCATCATCATCATTATTTTTTCCACATTCTTTATCCAATAAAATATCATTTTTTTCTTTGGCAATTATATTCTTTTCATTATCACACTTTTCATCATCAATATTATTATTAATTTGTTTTTTATTATTTTTTGTTTGTTTAGCTGGTGTTTTATTTTGACGACTTGTTACTTTAATCAATATATCATCTAATTTACAACGTTTTTTAGCTTGTACTATATCATTAACACTATCTGTATTTTTATTTACTGATTCATCAATATTATTATCATCATCATTATCATTATTATTATCAGCATCAATATTATCTTTAATTTTATCTTTCAATGAATCACGTGTACGTTTACGTGAATTAAATATTTTAGGTGTTTTCTTTTCAATTTTATTATTAACATCATCATTATCAGTCTTTTCGGAATGTTTACGTTTACGTGTTGGTGTAACTGTTATTTTTTTATTATCATATGATGTAATACAATCATCAATAAGTGATTTTGGTGGACGTATTATTCTTTTAACACTTGAATTTCTTGTATTAATATTTATATTTTTTGAATTTCTTGGTGTTAATAATTTTTTATCATCTTCTTCTTCATCATTATCATTATTATTATCATTTTGACTTTCATTCTTTTCTTCATTTAAATTATTTATATTATTATCATCATCATCTTCTTCTTCTTCATTTTCTTTTTCATCAATTATTAAACCATCATCTTTTTTATTAGGTGTTTCATTATTTTTTAATGATAATTTATTATTAATTTGTTGTTTTCTTGTTATTATTTTTCTACCACTATTTTTACGTCCACGTGGTTTTTTCTTAATTTTAACTTTTTGTATTTTTTCAACAATTGTTGGTACTGGTTTTTGTTCAATAATTGGTGAATTTTCACAACTTAAATCACCATCATCTTGTGATAAATATGGATTTGGTATTTGTGTTAATAATGGTATCCAACGTAAACACTCAGGATCAAGTTGTATACGTTTACATTTTTTAATTTTTAACATATGTAAACTTACTTTATTCCAATCAATAACAATACCAATTTTATTAATTTTACCATTATTATTATCACCGTTGTTATTGTTGTTGTTATTGTTGCTGTTGTTATTATTATTATTTTTGTTATTAGTATGTGTATTATTATTTGTTAAATTACGAATAAAACCAAGTAGTTGTAATGCCGTTGCAATATCATGAGATGATACACCAGTTTCTTTGGTAATATCACCAAGTTTAATTTCTTTAATATTACGATTTGCATCAAGATATTCAAGTACAACTGATTTCCAAAATGAATGATATGAAACACGTCCAAGATCAGATAATGGTTTTTCTGGTGTACCAGGTATACCCTCAACTTTTGATAATAAATAACTAAATTCAATTAAAAATCTACCAAAACCTTGACGTTGATATTGTGGTAATGTCATAATACATGATACATTATAACGTTGTGCTGGACAATGTTTTTCTTTTGAAAAATAACCAACTAAATGACAACCATGTTTATCATTTTTAGTAACAGCATAAAATAAAAATGGCTCAACATCATAATAAAGTGTTTTATGATCAAGAAATAATTTTGCTAATAAACATAAATTTTGACAATATATTTTGTTGACATTTCCATCAATCTAAAACAGATTAAATTAAATAAATATTAATTATTATTATTTATTATTAACTAGTGTCAAGTGTTTAATTTTTTTTTTTCTATTATTTACCTCAAATACTGATAGACCATTACAACGATAAATTTCAGTTGCTGGTGGATGTCTCCATTGGCATTTATCCATATGTCTATCAAGCACAGCTCGACTTTTAGTATATTTTAAACAAAATTCACAAAAGAATAATTTTGGTAATCTTGCATATTCTTGTGGAAATGGACTTGAATACCATGTTTCAACTTCATAACGTCCAAATACAATTGCTGCTGGATTTCTTGTACCAACACCTGGTCCAGTACCACCAGGACTTGTTGTTAATGGATCCTTTGTTTCAGTATTATCAGTCAAACGATTTGCAACTTCACGTGCTGATTTAAATAACTCCAAATCTTTTTGTGTTACACCTGGTGGTAGTGTCTGTGGCACCAATACTTCTTCTGTAAAAATTATAAAATTAAATAACAAATCTTTCTTTTTTTTTTTTTATTTCTATTATTCTAATTATTATTATTATTATACTAAAAATATATTTTATCAATTTATTGTTGTTTCAATTTTTTTTATAAAAAATTGAATCAACTGATGGAATTTATTTTGTTTTAAATGTATTTATTTTATTATTTTTTTTGCTTGATAGTTTAAAAATAACGTTTGTCAATCGTTAACTTGTCAAACACAAATTAAAAAAAAGAAAAAAAAAAAATTATAATACTTGAATCGACCCTTTTTTGGTCTCGATCGTTTCCTTTCACTGTTTTTTTTTTTT
>MKYW01000194.1:85130-97918 GCA_015776835.1 Aphidius ervi
AAAAAAAAAATATCAGATTTATTTAACACACACCCCCATCATCCCTTAGAATTATTTTCAAAAATTTTCTGGGTCATTTCTTGTCTCGTTTTATCGAGAAGTTTCTATTTATTTTATTCTTTTTATTTTTCTAGTTATTCGTAGGGTTTTTTGTTACTATATCATATGGTTATTTGAGTCTTTCAATATGTTTTCGGAGTAAGGCAAAAGAAAGACGATATATCCTCTTAAATATTACATTGAAAAAAAAAAAAAAAAATTCTTAAGAAATANCAATATTAAATTATTGTTAAATCTACATGAAATAATAATAATAATTTTTCTTTTTTAAAACTAAAACAAACACATGTAATTATTTCATCAAGAGTTAATATTAGCTGTTTATTTTTTTAAATATATTTTTCAATATTTCACTTGTAATATTTATAAACACAAATTACAAATTAGGATGATGATAAAACAAGCAATATATTTATAATCTTCCCACGTTGCTAAATATTTAGAAAAAAAAAAAAAATGATTTATTTTATTATGGGAAATGTAAGACACGCGATTGAATGGCGCCACTGTAAAATAATTCTTCTCATCTGACTGACAAGTATATAAAAAATCATGTAAAAATAATAAAAATAATAAACAACAACATGAAGAAAATATACACAAGGAAGATGATCGAAAGAAATAAAAAAATAATAAATTAATAGAAATAAAAGTTAAAAGTTTAAAGTATTGGTCGCACGGTGAAGTACGTGACTGCATTTTAAACAGTAAAATTTTTTTTCAAGTTTGTTATTTTGTTGAGTTACTGTATTAACAATATATATATAGCAAGTATGTAAGTTTTATTTGTAGAATATAGGCAGACAAAGATACCAGTTTGTTTGTTATAATAGCCTCTACATTCGAAAAAGATCCAAGATATAGAGGAATGCATTCATCCAATTTTTTTTTTTTCTTCCCTTTTTTATTTCTTTACTCTTTTTACCATCAAACAAATTCTGCCTTTTAGGTATTTTTAAAAATACATTTTTTTTTTTTTTTTCATTTCTCAACTCAAGTTTAATACTGGATTTTAATCTGATCATATGAAAAAGCCAAATTTATATTTTTTAATTTTATCAATATTCATCAAAATAAAATGTAATAAATTTACAAAAAGAAAATAAATCTTTTCACTTTTTTAAACACTTTATTATACATTAAATTAATTTATAAAAATAATATTATTTGATGATATTTTTAATTATTTAATTAACATTATTCTGGTTGATTTAAAAAAATTTTTTAATCATGTTAATAATTTTTAGGGCATAGGATAAATTAACTGGAATTAAAATTCGTATAAATTTTAATTTATTTTTTCTATTTTAATTGATTAATTAGAAAAAAAATAATTTTACAATTATTTTAATTGAATAATCTTTTAATTTATTAACAGTTAATAAGCATTTAAATAAAAAAATAAAATTTATAATTATCTAAATAATTTAGAATGCTATTTAAATTGACCAAATAAAAATTTTCACTTTTCAATTGATTTAGAAATTTACTGATGACACTAAACAGATGTTTTTTTTAAAAAAAAACATGTCTGGATCATGTGTCAGGTATCTATATATTATTTTATTTTATTTTTACAAACATTTGTAATTCCACGAAAATGAAGAACTTACCAGGGGGTTGAAAGATAGCTGCAGGATATCACTGTAACATGAAATGAATTTTTTTATTGTGAAAAGACCCTTATGTTATACACATGACCCTTAGTATATAAGTTTGCTAGAAATTACTATGGCTTTAACACACCACGTTATATTCAGTGTATTTCATCGATTTGCCAAACAGACCTCAATGCATTCACAAACACGTACCACGTGTAAAAAAGAAAAAAAAAACATTTTGCATTGGCTTAACATTGTGAATTGCGATCAATATATTGAAGCTAAATATAATTTTTTATTTTATAATAATGCTGGAAAAATAAAAAAATCATAGGTTCATTTTGAAAAATCATAGGTTTATTTAGAAAAAATATTTTTTAATTTGAAAAACTCACAAATTAATTTTAAAAAGTGATTAGATTCATTAGAAAATTATATTAAAACTTTTTTGCTATAATTATCTTGTTGTCATTTAAATATTAAAAATGATCAAAGGCAATTAATTTAAATCTAATTAATTATCTATAAATATACACATGAAATGAAAAAATTTAAAAAAGTGCAATAATCCCACGTTGAAAATACGATATAACAATTTCCAAGAATACACAAACTCGTGTATAATTTATTTATAAATATAAAACGATTATACTTTTAGCAAGTATTGTTAGAAAATTCTGTGTAACGGACGCGGAACGCATATAAAATTGTTTCAAAACTGTCAGCCATTAACATGACAAGATAAAATTACAAAAAAAATAAAAAAATAAACAATTTACAAATAAATCAAAAAGATGACTAATATTATTAACTTAATAATATTTATTTTTACAAAAAACTTGTAAAAATAAAAATAGTTGTATAGTTTTAGCTATTTTATTAACTTTAATGTTATTTTTTAAAATTATTTTTTGTTAAAAGTAGATAAAAGGGTAACATTAATAATATACCCTCCACATTTTAGTGTATTTTAAAATATATTTTTATTTATCATAATCTTGTTTGGCGCCTCAGTTGCAATGTATCTTCTTCATAATTTAATTCTCAGACTTTTGTAGACATTATATATTAAAATTACAACGTGAAATAAGAGGAAATTCATGTAAGCGCCATGCTAATTTTCATTTGGACCCTTTCTCATTTTTACCATCTCATATACATTACACTTTTTTTATTTTATTTTATATATATATGCGGCAACTTCACAAGAAATTTTACATAAAATTTCATATATATAACTCAGTTGATATTTATTTTATTTATTTATAAATAAAAAATACATTTATTTTACACTGAATGTGACTTGTGATCTTATCTAACTCAAAACATATGCAACCTCGCTTTAAATGCAGCAAAAATATATATTTTTTTTTTATATCATCAACTGCAGTATATTTATTCATTCAAACTAATATTTTTAATTTTATTATTTAAAATGATAAGTTTTCCTGATTATTTTTAAAAAATTAAAATCAAATTAGAAATTGTTTTTTTATTTTTTTATTTGATGTATTTTTAAATTTGTGCTTTTTTAGTTGGTAAATTTCCAAGATATGTCAAGATAATTTAAAATTAATTAGCGAGATTTGTTGTTGGTACGATTGATCAAACATTGATCATCAATATTTTGCCAGACAGGAAGTGTAACACCCCCACAATTATATTTAAAAAAAATAAAATATAAAAAAAAGTTGTAACTGAGTTTCCTGAACTCGATTTATGGCACACCTTTTGAATTATCCACATTTATTTATTTATTATATTTATTATATATTTATAATATAAGAAACTTTTGGAAGAGATAACTTGACTGTGTTAGTAAAAGAAAAATTTCAGTGGGTCGAAATCCTCGTCCGCCTACTCTTGATATTTATGATAAATTCGTCATTATTCAACGACAATCACATAGGCTATAATTATTATATACCAAACATTTTATATTTTTTTTTTAAATATATATTTTCAAATTACATTAACACTGTAATACAAAATTATTATCATTATAATTTAATTTTATAAATATATATATTTTTTTTAATTTTGAAATTATTTTATTTTTTTTTTTTTGATGCTAAAAATATCACGAGTTTATTTATGGCTTATTTATTTATTTATTTATATAACGAATATATTTTTAAATTTAATAATTGATTTTTAAATTTTACTGTTACATAATTAATGAATAAAAATATTTTTTTTATTTTTTTATTAATTTATTTTGATAATGGACTTATTTGAATTTTTTTTTTTTCATGTTAAAATGTACTAAATGTAATGAAGACTACATAAGTTTGGGTCCTCTGGTATTTTGTCTGAAGTACGTAAAAATGGACGTAATTCAAGGGAATTATAATTATGGTTTTTCCACCATGTTGCATTATTCATAAAAAATACTCGATCAAAAGAATTTCCATTTGAATAATAAGAAACAATCATCCAATATCTATCAAAGTATTTTACGTTTCTTTTTTTTTCCAGTTTTTCCATGACATTTAGATAAACTTTGAATGAACAATTTAATGATCTTTTGTCTTTCATTGAAACTATTCGTGGATTTTGTGAATTTATATACTCAATTCCAGTTTCACATGTATTTGTATTATTTTTTATTTCAATTTCCATATTGAAATGATGAATTTCTGTTGAATTTGATATGAACAATCGACATTTATCAGGAGCTCTACTGTACGATACGACACTGATTGTTTTACTCGTTTTATCAGTTATTTGACATTCATTTTTAGCAGCTTGAAAATAATTTACAAAAAGTTTTTTTTTAATATTTTATGAGACAAATAAATAAATAATAATTTACTTACGATTTTCATTTTCCGGAATAAGTCTTGCCATAAACAAGTCAGGTAAATTGATGCAAAAGAAAATTAGTAAAAAAAACTTGTTCATTATTATTGTGTGATATAATAATTATTTAAAAATGATATTTGTCTTTTAATCTTGACTCTTAAATATCCTGACTTTATCAGTGCAAAAGATTGGGAATAACTGTGTCTTGGTGAATAAATAAAACGGATTCGATGTTGAGTCAATGACTTTTGGACATCAGGTGATACAACACACGTTAAAAAATAATCTAGGTTACTTGATTTTATTGGCTGGATACAATAACAATTTCGAAATCGAAATCATTTGGAAAAAACCCGTCGTAAAATAAAATAATAATAGAAATAGAATGTTTCCTAATGATTAAAAAATAATAATAACAATAAAAGATAATAAAAATTATTGATGCCAACAAATTTATCTAATAAATTTATTTTTTCATATGTTTCAGTTGATGGATTAACATGCTATTGTAGTGGTGGTGCTTGTCCAGATGACAGAGAAAATGGTACATGTGTAACACGTGGATATTGTTTTCGTACAATTGAAGAAGTTTGGGATGTTGAAGATAAAGAATATGCACTTGAATCAACATACGGTTGTTTTTCAGAAGAACAAGGTTTATTATCATGCAATGCATACAGAATACAATCAGTACGTAAAAATGTAAGCTGTTGTGTTAATTCCAACAATTGTAATAAAGATATACAATTTCCTGAATTTCCATCAATAATAGATCCATCAGATACTGTTGATGTATCACAAGTATTAATAGCACTGCCATACATATTTATAATATTACTACTTTTATTATTAATATTTTTATACAAATGGTATAATAATTATTTACACAAACAACGTGGCCAACCACTTGTACCAAAAAATGATACATTAAAAGATTTAATTGATCAAAGTTCTGGATCTGGTTCTGGCTTGCCATTACTTGTACAACGTACAATTGCAAAACAATTGCAAATATCTGATTGTGTTGGTAAAGGTAGATATGGTGAAGTATGGTTGGCACATTGGAGAGGTGAAAAGGTTGCTGTTAAAACATTTTTTACACTTGAAGAACAATCATGGTTCAGAGAAACAGAAATATACCAAACTGTACTTATGAGACATGACAATATATTGGGTTTTATTGCTGCTGATATTAAAGGTACTGGATCATGGACACAAATGATATTGATAACTGACTATCATGAACGTGGCTCATTACATGATTATCTATCAATAAATGTACTTGATCATTCATCATTATTTTTAATATGTTGGTCAATTGCATCTGGCATTGCACATTTACACACTGAAATATTTGGGACAAAGGGTAAACAAGCAATTGCACACAGAGATATTAAAAGTAGAAATATATTGGTTAAAAGAAATGGTGAATGTGCTATTGCTGATTTTGGTCTTGCTGTTAGATACGACAGGTAAATTAAATTACTAATATTTTATTATATTCATTTTCATTATTATTTATATGTATTTTTTGCAGTTCAACTGGTGAAATTGATATTGCACCAAATACGAGAGTAGGAACAAGACGTTATATGGCACCAGAAGTACTTGATGAAACATTGAATATATCATCATTTGAAGCATTCAAAATGGCTGATATGTATTCAGTTGGTTTGGTACTTTGGGAAGTTTGTAGAAGATGTGTTACTGGTGGTAAGGTTGAAGATTATGCACTACCATATTATGATGTTGTACCAAGTGATCCAGATTTTGAAGATATGAGACTTGCTGTTTGTGTCAAAAAAGTCAGGCCAGTTATTTCAACAAGATGGGAAAATGATTCGGTAAATTTTAATCTTAAATTAATATTTAATACCTATGTTTTTTGTTATTTATTTAATTTAATTTATGTTTATGTTTATTTTAGGTACTACTTGCCATGAGTAAAATAATGATTGAATGCTGGCATGGTAATCCAGGAGTCAGATTAACAGCTTTAAGAGTTAAAAAGACAATGTCCAAAATCAACATCGATAATGTCATCAAAATTGTATAAATAATCATCAAATTCATCAATATTTTTTTATTATTGTAAATAGTTTTTGTTTATTATTTAAGTGGCGCTTTTTGTTTTTCATTTTAATGCAGAATATTATCTCTGTACAAATCCCTTGTAAATAATTTATCCTTATATTTTCCCAGTGTATATAGAGTCGCTTAGACAACAGCCTGAAAAAAGACTGAGTACTCAAGTTTTTTAATGGACAAAAATGAAAAAAAAAAAAATAAAATAATCTAGCTTTTATAACAGTAAAAAAAAAAAAAAAATTAATGAAATAATTAATTGTAAATTTACGTGTGACAATGTATGATGAACATTTTTTTAAAATGTGATTTAGTTAATTATAATTTGTTTATTTTATTTTATTTTTTGTTAAACAAAAATTTAGATAATTTTTGTTTATTTAAAAAAATGTGTAGCAATATTTTACAATATATATTATTATAATTAACAGTTTAAAAAAAAAAAGAATAAATAAATCTTTAATTAATTTTGTTAATCAGCAGGATGATCAAGTCTTTTAATATTTTTAAATTAATATTGACATAAATATTGTTTCATTTTTATATTAAAAAATAAATTAATAGTCCAGAATTTAAATTTCATAATTTAATTGTTAAAAAAAAATATAAATTTGTTGAAAATTAATTGTCATATCTAAAATGGCATCCAAGTACCATGTGTACTTAAATAAAACCCATGAAAATTAAATAATTTAAAAATAATAAATATTTAGTAATTGAAAAAATTAATAACAAATTAATTGTTGCTAAAAATGATAAATAATATGAAAATTAATTAAATTTGACTCACGATCAATCGGCTCATGATCGTTTGTGTTATTTGTGTCAAATTAAAAATATGCCATGCATTATTTAAATTGACTGTTGTTAATTATTGTCCTAGGGCTTCTTTTTTTATCAATAAAAATAAACAATTATTAAATATACTTAAAAAAATATTATTATTGTTTCAAATTAACGACGTAGATAAAAAAAATATTTACAAATGATTATAAATAATATTAATTAAAAAACGAATATTAAGCAAATTATCTATTTAATAAAATTTATATTTCTAATGATAAATTGGTATAAATTTTTTCATGAAAAAAAAAATAAATAAAACTGTTTTATTGTTAATATCTTTTTACCCTTTGATAATTATTTTATATATATTTTTTGTTTGTTATTGTTATGTATTTATTCCGTATAAGTATAAAACAAGATTGATAAATAAATACATCTTGATATGGTATTGCTCTCATGAATTCCCATGAAATAAAAAAAATTGGCAAAGGACAATTGTCCATAGATCGTTACATCGTATTGGATTTAATAATGGGACAAGTCAACCGAGTAAACGAGTTGTATTGCCTTTTGTAAAACACCAAGTACATAGTTACCTTATTTGTAAACTTATCGTACCAATTCTGTTCAACGAGACGAGCATTCTGTTGCACCAGTTGCAACAAAAAAAATATCCGGAAATAAATTTTTTTCAAGGGACAACACAATTGTTCAGTCATGAAAAAAATAAAAAGGTAAATTGTTAATTTATTATTGCTTGTGAAAGGTCAAAGTATTTATTTTATTTTTTTGTAGTTTACTGAGAATGTAGAGTTGCTTTTAAACTAGAATTATATTATCTTATTTTTAATGTTAAATAGTACGTATATGGATTGAATATATTTTAACTATCATACTTGTGAAGTGGTTTTTTTTTTTTACTTTCTCTTTCGCGAATTTAAAGCGCGCGTTTAATTTTAAAATTATACAGCTGCTTCAATCCAAGTGAGTAACGTTTTAAAAAAATATTAAAATGTTTTGAAATAGTAAAAACAAAATAGCTGGATGTTACAAATTAATTTAAAAATAATTTTTAAACTTGAAGGCTTTTAGGTAGTAAAGCAACAATGAACAGCCTTTTATCCCTGACAATAAATTTACCACCAGGATGAAAAACAATACCACGTACCAAATTATCATGTCCATTAAGTATAAATAAACAAACACCAGCAGTTACATCCCAAACACGTATTGTTTTATCACGTGAACCAGATGCTGAAAATGGTACTTTATGTGCATCTTTATTATCAGCACCAGCAGCAGCTCTTGATGTTTCTGGTGCCCATGCGATGCATTCAACAACATGATCATAATCTCGTATTATAAAAACGGAAAACGAAGCCTCGCTTGAATTAATTCAATTGGTTCTCGCAATAATATTTAATTTATTTTTGTTCAATTTATTAATTCATTTATGTTGTTTACCTAGTGCCAAGTGATAGTATTTGGATAATTCTTTCCTATGCAATTAATAATTTAAAATTAATTAACTCAATAAATGAAAAAAATTGTGCATCAATAAATACCTATTGTTAAAAGTATTTAATATTTAGTAAATTGTTTGTTATAAATATGGACGTTGTAGATATTATTTAAATATTAATTAATAATAAAATTATATAAGGAAAAGAATTACAGATTTATAAAATAGATTTATATTTTTTTTTTATTTTGATTTATTAAAAACAATTACAGATTTATTTTTCTGTCTTTTTTGTTTTGACAGAAGCTTGACGTGCCTTGATAACTTTGACAACGATTTTTTGTTCTTCAATGAGGAAAGCACGAACGATTCTAAAGTAACAAAAGATAAAAAAAAAAAACAAAAATTAAATAATGTTTATTATATATAAAATTGTAGTTAATTTTTTATTTATATTAAATTAATTTTTTACCTTTCTTTAACACATCTGTGACAAAGTACACCACCATAGACACGTTTTACGGTCTTTTTACGACGACACATACGTGAACGTTCCATAGGACGAGCTGGTTGGATACCTCTAAGTTTTTCTTTGCATTCACCACATCTTGGGATCTTCTTGGGTTTTTTCAAGTATTGGTAAACTAATTTACCACCTGGTGTACGAACACTGACAAAAAAATAAAATAATATTACAAATAAATCAAACAATAATAACAATAATAATAATAACAATAATAATAATAATAATAATAATAATAATGGCTGCATCAAGAAACAACCTAACCTCTTTACAAACACGTTGTGTTGAATAATTCAGTTAATTATATAATTGTGTTTAAGTAAATTGATAGATAAATAATGGATTGGATCAATTAGAAAAATAAAATAATTATAATAAAAATACTTACACACGCCTTCTGTTACTTGTGGTGTTGTACGACAATCGTCGTCTGTATGTCAATCGTTGGACCATTTTGTTCCTCTGTAAATAAAAATTAACATCACTTGATTATTTTATTAATATTAACACTTTTAAATTAACAACATTTTAAACTATATAAATTTATAATAATTTAGTAGTTTGGTTTATTTGTTTATTTAACAATTGATAATAATATTTAAACAAAATAGGCAAACCCACCTCTACAAGAACCTAAAAAAGAAAAGAGAAAGAAAATGGTCACACACACCAAGGCGCGCGTGGTCCGTAGATTCGCGGATACAAGATAGATTCCATTAACATCTTGTGCCATCTGTTTTTGATATTTTCAAGCAAGCTAGTCAAATAGGATTTTTATTTACAAGATGGCAGCTTGTATCTTTTTCTGTGAAAATTTGATTATAAAAAAATATTCCAATCAACAATTCATATCGTCGATTATAAATTTAATTTAGAAATTTATCAAAAATCAATTTTATATATTTGGTAATTATTCAAAGAAAACGATCAATGAGTAAGACTTTACCAAGTACTATTTTGAGTTTTGTTTATTTATTTATTTTTAAAAAAAGTAAACAAAGATTATCAAAATTTTTGTTTAACAAAAAATAAAATAAAATAAACAAATTATTATTAACTAAATCACATTTTACAAAAATGCTCATCATACATTGTCAGTCGTAATTTTATATTCAATTATTTGATTATTATTATTATTGTTGTTTTTTTTTTTGTTTTAGAAGCTAGATTTTTTTTTCTTCTCATTTTTATCCATTCAAAAACTTGGTAACTCAGTCTTTTTTTCTGGCTGTTGTCTTAACGACTTAATATACACTGGACTTTATTTACAAGGGATCTGTGAAAAATATTGATAAATTTGATGATTATTTATACAATTTTAATGCAATTATCAGTGCTGATTTTGGACATTGTCTTTTTAACACGTAAAGCTGTTAATCTGACTCCTGGATTACTATGCCAGCATTCAATCATTATTTTACTCATGGCAAGTAGTACCTAAAATAAACATAAACATGGATTAAATAAAAAACATAAAACATAGGTTTTAAATATTAATTTAAGATTAAAATTTACCGAATCATTTTCCCATCTTGTTGGAATGACTGGCCTGACTTTTTTGACACAAACAGCAAGTCTCATATCTTCAAAATCTGGATCACTTGGTACAACATCATAATATGGTAGTGCATAATCTTCAACCTTACCACCAGTAACACATCTTCTACAAACTTCCCAAAGTACCAAACCAACTGAATACATATCAGCCATTTTAAATGATTCAAATGATGATATATTTATTGTTTCATCAAGTACTTCTGGTGCCATATAACGTCTTGTTCCAACTCTCGTATTTGGTGCAATATCAATTTCACCAGTTGAACTGCAATAAAAACATATAAATAATAATTAAAATGAATATAATAAAATATTAGTAATTTAATTTACCTGTCGTATCTAACAGCAAGACCAAAATCAGCAATAGCACATTCACCATTTCTTTTAACCAATATATTTCTACTTTTAATATCTCTGTGTGCAATTGCTTGTTTACCCTTTGTCCCAAATATTTCAGTGTGTAAATGTGCAATGCCAGATGCAATTGACCAACATATTAAAAATAATGATGAATGATCAAGTACATTTATTGATAGATAATCATGTAATGAGCCACGTTCATGATAGTCAGTTATCAATATCATTTGTGTCCATGATCCAGTACCTTTAATATCAGCAGCAATAAAACCCAATATATTGTCATGTCTCATAAGTACAGTTTGGTATATTTCTGTTTCTCTGAACCATGATTGTTCTTCAAGTGTAAAAAATGTTTTAACAGCAACCTTTTCACCTCTCCAATGTGCCAACCATACTTCACCATATCTACCTTTACCAACACAATCAGATATTTGCAATTGTTTTGCAATTGTACGTTGTACAAGTAATGGCAAGCCAGAACCAGATCCAGAACTTTGATCAATTAAATCTTTTAATGTATCATTTTTCAGCACAAGTGAGTGGTCACAATGTTTGTGTAAATAATTATTATACCATTTGTATAAAAATATTAATAATAAAAATAGTAGAATTATAAGTATGTATGGCAGTGCTATTAATATTTGAGGTACAGTATCTAATGATGGATCTGTTCTTGATGGAAATTCAGGAAATTGTATGTCTTTATTACAATTGTTGGCATTATCACAACAGCTACCATTTTTACGTATCGAAGGTATTCTGTATGCATTGCATGATAGTAAACTTTGTTCTTCAGAAAAACAACCGTATGTTGATTCAAGTACATAGTCTTTTTCTTCAATATCCCAAATTTCTTCAATTGCACGAAAACAATAACCATCTGTTACACATGTATCATTATCTTTGTCATTTGGACAAGAACCACCACTACAATAGCATGTTAATTTATTAACTTTATTATTTGTTGTACGAGCACTGAAAAGTGAAAACAACAAATTACAAATTATTCATACAACAACAATGACAGATAATAATAATAATCATAATAATATTAACAGTAGCTGCATCAAGGAACAACCTAACCTCTTTATAAACATGTTTTCTACATTCTACAATAAATTATTTTAGCAAAATTGATAAATACAATTACATAATAAATGATGATCTTAAAAAAATAAAAAATAATTATAATAAATTAACTTACACACGCTTTTTATTATTGGTGGTGTTGTATGACAATCGTCGTCCGTGTGTCAAATGTTGGACCATTATGTTCTTATGTTTACAAAGATTAACATTACTTGATTTATTAAAAAATATTAACACGTTTAATTAACAAAATTTGGGACTTTATAAATGGTTAATAATGTAATTATTTTTTTTTTATTTAACAATATATTATTAATATTTAAAGAAGCCGCGTGATTTATGAGAAGGAAAGAGGGAAAATGACCAAGTGGGCTAAATGACCGAAAGCGTAATTTAATACAAGCAGAGGGCGGGTTTAAGTAGTCACGTGACTTTCAAAATTTAAAATCATTCGATATAA
>MKYW01000195.1:0-23859 GCA_015776835.1 Aphidius ervi
AGACATATTTATCCATAATCCAAGAAGTATACTTCTAAAAAAATGAACAGTTTGTCTTGAACCGAGACATAGTTATCCATAATCCAAAAAGTATACTTCTAAAAACATGAACAGTTGGTCTCGATCCAAGACACATTTGTTCATGATCCAAGAAGTATAATTCTAAAAACATGAACAGTTTGTCTCGGTCCAAGACACATTTATCCATAATCCAAGAAGTATATTAGAAGAAGACGTTTTTTCATGTTTCAAGAAAATTTTTTTGATTTGGATTAAGAAGTCTTTGTCTTAATCCAAATCAATTTTATCTTAATCCAAATACATTTTTTTGCAAGAAGAAAACTTCTATCAGATGACTTGATTGAACGAGATAAAGAAATAGACAATCTAAAACAACAATTGAAAAGTCGTAATTTTGATGATAGAATTACATCACCTTTGCTTCATCAACTAATTACAGCACACTGTCGCAACGTTAATATCTGCCTTAACCATGGAACTTGGACTTTCGATGACAAGCTCTTAAGTTTAAACATCCGAAAACGTGGTTTCCAAGCATACGAATTTTTACAACAATTAGAATCCACTTCTTTTCCATCACGGAGAACTTGTCAGAGAATGTTTTCCTAAACTTTCAATGGGTATAGGCATTAATGAAGACTATTTCGAAGCTATTGGAAAAAAAATTCAAGCTATGGATCCAAGAGCAAAATTTCGTATGTGAGGTCTTGATGAAGTAGCAGTAAAACCAATACCAGCATATGATATAGTTGCTGATAAAATATTTGGATTTCAAGACTATGGCAATGACTTGCCACATCTAAATAATAATGAAATAGCCAATAAAGGTTTAGTATTTATAGCTCAAGGTATTTATGTACCTTGGGTCCAACCTTTATCATTTTATTTTAATAAAGGTGGTGTCAGAAGTCAAGATTTAGCATCATAAATTGAATTACATATATCAAAGTTAAAACAAATTGGCATAATTGTTAAAGGTCTTAGGACCGATGCAGCAAAACCTAATTGTTCAGCTATGGATTTGTCAAGAGGCATTTCAAAGAAATCAAATGATGATCATACACGTAATTTTTTTATAAAAGATGGTGTGAAAATTTATTTGTTACCAGATGCTCCTCATGAGTGGAAATGCTTAAGAAATAATTGGCTTGGAAATTTTTAAAACTGGATTAAAATGAATAGTGGTGTATATAAAAATGATGATGAATGAAAATTAGCTTATCCAGGTAATATTATGGTAATAAATGGAATTGAAGGTCTTTGAAGTGACCTTGTGTTATTGTACCAATTAAGTAGAATAGAAGGTTGTACCACTTGGAACGATGAAATCATGTATCCAGGATCAAGAGGCAAAATGCGTGCTAAAAATGCTGTTAAAGTAATTAGCCAAACTACAGCAAATGACCTACGTAGCACAGAATTTGTAAATAGAAAAAAACAACAAAATATAAATGTACCAGAACAAGTAAAAAAAAATCAAAATACAGCCTGGGTTATTAAGCTGTTGAATAACATTTGTGATGTCACCAAGGGTCCATCTAAAAGTGATAAAATAAACATACACAAAAGGTGTTTAGTTACCAAAGACTCATACCATTGGGAAAAATGGATTGAGTACACATAAATACTTAAAAATTCTCATTATATAAAATGGGATGGTAGTCATGCTACCCCTCCATGTATTCATAATACTTGTTTAACTATGAGTTCCATGAAAGACCTTTGTCATGAATTGATATTTCAAGAGAATTGTGAATCAATAAATCTCAGACGATTACACCAAGATATCGTCGAAAATTTCTTCTCGTGTATTTGACGATCTCTGGGCTCCAACAGTCATCCTACTGCGATTGATATGATGAGAATTATGAAATGTATAATAATTGCAAATTTTTCAACCATTTCTTCAAAAGATTCTAATTGTCAGCAAAATAATGATACACATTATTTACTTAATCAATCTGATTGGTTTAATTTAAATAAGGAATTAAAATTAAAAACATCATGAAAATTAATAGAAGCTAGTCAAGGGAATATTTATGGATACAATGAAGGTGGTAATGATGATGATAATGATAATAATAATAACAAAAATAATCAAAATGAAGACATGCCTGTTTTACATCTACCGGATTATGACAGTGATTGTGAAGCTATTGTTGAAATGGTGTACGCCAGTGCCGTAACAAGGGGTGGGCAAGAGGGGCAACTGCCCAGGGTGCAGTGTAAATGGGGGCACACTCAGAGGCGCGTCACAAGAAAAAAAATATTTTTTTTCAAACCATTAAAAAAAAAAAAATTATATTTTTAGAAAATGAATTGACTACTGTCATTTATGATCATTCAGATATAAGATATACATGATTGTCATTCTTAATTTGAAGATGATCGTCCTTATAATTGTCATTTTTCGTTCAGAGACAATCGTCCTAAAACAATATTAAAAAAGCAAAATAAAACGTGAAATTAAAAATACTTAATAATTTCGATTGAAATTTTTTTTTTGTTTCTTCTGACAACGGCCAAGACACGATCCTCTATATTCCAAAATTCTACCTAATTTTACCTATCACTAACATCGCACTTTAACCGACTTAACCACGAACGCAACTTGACTAACATGGACTGATTTTTATCCTACTTGTATTGACTCCATGCTAAAAGTTTGCCTATAATTTTTTTATTAACATAAATTAAGATGATTATGGCAAATGGCTGAGAAATTAATTCAGATTACGAATTTATTTATTTGGTCACATCCTTTTCTTAGCAACATTTGCCATAATTGATTACTCAAAAAGCTGTTAACAAATGTTGCTAAGGAAAGGATGTAACCAAATAAAATAATTTATAATCTAGATTAATTCCACAGCCATTTGACACAATAATTATGATTTAATATATAAAATAATGCTGGGGAAATAATCTAGATTATAAATTAATTTATTTGATTAGATACTTTCCTCAGCTAATTTTGCCGTAATTATTCTATTAAAAAGCTATTGGAAAATGTTCCTAAGGAAATAATGTAACTAAATAAATTAATTCATAATCTAGATTAATTTTGCAGCCATTTGACACAATAATTTCAATTGATCAAAAAAAATTTTATAATAGCTTTTCAATTGATTATTGATGGCAAATGTTGCTGAGGAAAGAATGTAACAAAATAAATTGACTATTAGTCTAGATTTATTCCTTAGCCATTTGACACAATAATTTTTATTTAATATAAAAAATATTGCTGAGAAATTAAACTAGATTATAAATTAATTTATTCAAATTAAATTATTTGGTTACATCCTTTTCTCAGAAACATTTGCCATAAATAATTAATAAATAAGCTATTGGCAAATATTGCTGAGGAAAGAATGTATAACCATATATATTATTTCCTAGTCTAAATTAATTACTTAGCTATTTTAGACAATTATTTCAATTTATGATAGGAAATATTGCTCAGGAATTAATTTAGACTAGGAATTAATATATTTGGTTACATTCTTTCCCTAGATACATTTGCCATAATTAATTAATCGAATAGCTATTGGCAACTGTTGCTAAGGAATGGATGTAATCAAATAAATTATTTCAAAATCTAGATTAATTTCTCTGCAATATTTTCTATAATAGAATAAAATCATTGAGTCAAATTGATTGTATCTTCAATAGACTTCAATGACATCATAGATTAATTTTCTAGCGACAACGCCAGAAGACGAAATTGTATTTATTCATTCTTCATCTATATCACTTTGAAAATATTTTGTCTTTTATATTATTATCCACAACAATTATTATTTAAAAAAAAAATAATAATTTCAATATATTCTGGTGGTTTTGCTTGTTATATTTATTATTGTTAAATACACCTAACAATTGATTTCTTTTTTATATATTATATCGATAAAAATAGGGCGCAAAATATAATTTTGCCCAAGGCGCAAAAATTCCTTGTTACGGCACTGAATTAAATTCATATTATAAATAAGTTGTTTAGTAAATAATGTAATTGTTTTATATAATCAATAAAAATATGATGAAATTTCACCAAGTGTAATGGTTGTATTATAGCTTGTGTATTTTAAATAATATCATCATCACCATCATTATCAACATATCAACAGAACGTTTTCTTTTACCATCATAATAATTCAGTACCTTTTATAATAACAAGATGAGCTGGAAAATTATTTTTAAGTAATTTATAACAATTTTGTGAGTACTTAAATAGATTTTAAAAAAGAAAAAAAATATTTCAAATTGTCCCATACTAAAGTTGAAGATGACAAGTATTTTTTTTTTCAATTATGTAGAAAAGAAACAACACTTATATGAGGCCGTGTGTGAAATAAAACGCATTTAGTTTTCACATCAATCAATGGAATAAACGATGATATTGTTGAAAAATTTTCTATTTTATAAATGTCACATTCACTTGAACTTGTTGGATATTCAAAAAAATTACTCGTAGTAGCTTCGTAGCCTAGCAAAAAAATATTTTTATAGTTGTTATTTGATCCATTTTGTTTGACCCGTATTTGTGATATTTTAAATATTTTATTAGTTTTTAGTATTACAACATTATCTGGGTGTCTCGATGTCAACGTGTATTCAGCTAGTTTTACTTTTGAAGCAACATAAAGTTGCTCATTATTGTGTTGGAAAAAATCATGCCCTGTTCTCAAAGTACAGTTAACAGTAACCAACTTTTTTTTATTTGCATTCGGTCTTTTGTTTCCATCCCAGATAATCGATTGATCACCTGGGTCAATGGCTTTTTTGGTGACTTTATTAATTTACGAAAAAGGCCAATATAATTTTCTCCTCAAAACGCTGATAGCTCAACCAATAGCATTTGAAAATTTTCAACGTCATCAGCAATGTGTATTAAATTATGCATCGACAACACTTGTGATTTAATCCCATAATAATTGGGTAACAGTTGGAAAAATATTGTCAATAATTTTTTAGCATAATCCGAATATTTAACAGCAAGATCATCATTATTTAAAATTCGACATGCCATCGACAACAACAAAAAATGATTGTATTGCTGAGTTAGCAGTATATCTTTCAGTATTACTGGTTCACAATATAATTAAAAAAATCTTAACATTGTGGCTTTCCACCGTGCAAGCACACTAATATCATATATTTTTCTTTGCAATTCCATAGGTATATCGTGTTTTATTTTAAGCATTAATTTTTTTTAATTTACGACGTTCACTGATACGAAGTTTTGATGGGTTTGTCCAAGTTATCCAATAATTGAATAAGTGAGACATAACTCGAGAATATAACAAATGCATTGAGTCCAATACGACTTTGTTAACAGGGTCAAAACCTTCTAACATTTCCAATGATGATGGACAATCAAAAAGATGATGGTTCTTTTGTGACCTTAAAATGAAAGATTCTTTTGTACGTAGTGGAGCATTTACGTCAGGATATACATATACGAGTTTGTTTTCTACCAATGCCAGCTGATTGACCTTTGATAGTACATCTCTCACATGCCCAGAATCCACCAGCTGACTTGCAATTTTTAAGAAATGATCTTGCTTGAGCATCTGCAATGATACATAATATTTCAAAAGAATAAATTTTATTATCCAGCTCAACTCCAACTTGAAACAGTTGATTTGCTTCGTCAAAAAAATCATTTAAAAAGACTGATGGTGACTCTGGTTTAGAGTCACCAGAGTATAGAGCAACTACAATTGGCTTGGAAACATATTTTTTGTGTACTATCTTCATGACGATAGGCTACATAGTTAAAGTACTGCTGTTGTTCACTTTAATACCATCAATGTGAAAGCATACCGAAATTCCTGGCTCATTGTAGACTTGTGAATTAATTTGTTTCATCAGAGCATTTTTTATACCTAAGTAAACATAATTACCATCATTGCCAGCACCAGTTTTCATAGTCTCGGTTCTCTGAACGGTATTCAGCAATGTTTGACCTGTTGAAGGTAAATTAATATGTCCTTCACTTTTTAAAACCTTTAATAACTTGCTAATTACATTCAGTCTTAAAGTGTCTAAGTTGTCTTGTGCCCACTGCTGAAGTTTCACTTTCAAACTACTATCAACTTCTTGCTCTAACATTTCAGCTTTTTGAACAACAAAAACATCATTTAAATTATACTCATCATCAGTTATATTTTTATCATCAACTTGCCTTAACATCTGGACTTCTTGAGCAACAAAAACACCATTTGAATTATGCGTATCATCAGTTATATTTTCATCACGACCTTCATGTTTAATCGTCACCATTTCTTGATCAACAACATCATCTACTACATTATATTCATCGAATATATTATTGACAGAATTAACAAGAACATTATTGTACGTAAATGAACTTGGACTGATTGCTCCATTGTCAGGTCTAATTGCTTCGGTCACAGGATATTCAAGTTCACCAAAAACCTCTACCTCATTCACAAGAACATCACCACTTTTATCACGACATGAAACTATATTTAATGTGTCACCAAAAATTTGTTGATTTTCATCAACAGCTTTTTTCAAAATACGATATTTTTTTTGACGGTAAGAAGCATACCCAGACATACTTATTAACTTAACCTTCTAATTATATAGTTAATTTGAATGTGGTGTTGAATTATTATAAATGAAAAAATTATTGGTTTATTTGTATATATAAACATATGCAATATATAACTATATATCTCAGTAAATAAAAAATTTGTGTGTGTTAGCAGTACGCGTGAGGGAAGTGAAACTTCTTTCGCAGTCTGTCAAGATATTTGTAACGACTTTAATAATATCGACAATCAATTAATTAATAATGATATTATTGATGATATTAATAATATTGATAATGTTTATAGAATATAGTATAAATGATGATATCAATATGATATTCATAATAATAATATCATATTGCGATAATATTCAAAATATAAATATTGATAATATTATCAATATTATATCGTTATTGATATTATTATTATTAATACCATTGATATTATGAATTTTTGATATTATTAAAATTATTATCAATATTATTATTATTATTCATACTATGAATATATATAAATGATAATAATAACAACGATAATTTCAATAATATTATCAATTATTAACAATATTATTGATATTAATAACAATATCTATAGTAATAATATTCGAAATATAAATACTAATAATTACTAATATTTATATTTAAATATTATTAACAGTACTATTATTATTTTTAATATTATTATCAATATTATATATCGATATTAATAATATTAATATCAATGATTACATTATTATCGATGACATATTATTGAAATTATTATTGTTATTATTATGCATATCATGAATTAATATATATATATATATATTAATAATAATATTATTAATAACAATTATTTCAATAATATTATACAGAATAAAAATGTCAATAATAATTTTGATAACATTATAAATTAGAAATAATATCAATATATATTAGTGGATTAATATATATTGATATCATTATTATCGATGATATTATTGAAATTATTGTTGTTATGTTTATTTATACTATCGCTATAGATATCAATAATATTATTATAAATAATAATAATTTCAATAATATTATGAAGAATAATAATATCATTGGTATTCATTATATTCATAATAATAATATCAATAATATAAATATACTAATAATAATTTTCAATTGAGTATATGTATTCATTTATAATTTTTTGATTCATTATTTCCATAAGCACTGCAAACCGATCAGCTATACTATTGGCAACGCACACACACACAGACACACACATTCATTCAAAGCATATCTCTTCTCTCGCTCGTAGCCACTCACTCACTCACTCTTATTAGTTATATGGACAAACGCTTGCTCGGTGTGAGCGTTCGCTTGCGCCGAGCGTTGGCTTGCTCCGAGCGTTACATGGCCGACACACTGTTTTTTTTTTCACTACCCTGCGTAAAGAAGTTTCACTTCAATAAAAATACATATATACATATATTATTTTATGTAAATTTTATTTTATTAATATTCAAAAAAGTTATTATATATTTTAATTGATGATTAATTATTAATAATTTTAACACTTGTCAAAAAAATGTACCCCAGAAATTGAAAACAAAAGTAAGGTTAAGATTACAAGGAAATCAAGCCTCAGCTGATTCATAAATGGCCATTACTTAGTCGCCAACGATTGCCCAAGCTTTGGCAAAACTTAAATGGCCGTTGCTTGGTCACCAATAATTGCCCAGGGAACGGCTGATTTATAAATGGCCAGTACTTAGTCGCCAATGATTGCCCAGGCTACGGCTGATTAATAAATGGCCGTCGCTTGGTCGCCAATAATTGCCCAGGCAACGGCTGATTTATAAATGGCCGTCGCTTGGTCGCCAATGATTGCCCAAGCTTTGGCAAAACTTAAATGGCCATTAATTGGTCACCAATGATTGCCCAGGGAACGGCTGATTTATGGATGGCCATTACTTGGTCGCCAATGATTGCCCAAGCTTTGGCTGATTCATAAATGGCCGTTGTTTGGTAGCCAATGACTGCCCAAGAAACGGCTCATTTATAATGGCCATCCAAGAATTAGCCATAGCTTGGCCAGTTTATGGTCGCCAATCATCGGCCATCTCAGAGTCAGCCGAGGCTAGGCCGATGCATGGTTGGCAATCATTGGCCATCTGAGAGTCAGCCAAGGATTGGCCATGGATCAGAACCAAGAATTGGCAATATAAGAATGGGCCCGTTGTTTACCAATGATGAACTATGAATGGCCCATGCCTGGCTACCAATCATTGTGTTGTGAGTCTTGGCGATTCCTACACGGGCCTGTATCTATTAAAAATGGAGTAGATTCGATTAGCTAATAGGACATTGCCATTCTCTTTTTCTGTCTTCTTTTTTTCTGTTTCTTCTGATTGTATCACTATTATTTGGTAAGCACCTGGAATGTGTAATGCTTCTTCATCGTCAGATGTCACCTGATTCCGTGCTACATCAATTTTGCAGATGTTTCCACAATCTTTTTCATGACGTTCACTGACAGGCAATTCATACTGTGTTTTTCTAAAAGACTCTTCTTATCTCTTTCTCCGATTGTACACTGATTTGCAAAATGACGCTTGTAACATTTTCGTCCATTTCCATCGCTTTTCTCTTGCTTGAACACAAATGGTCTTTTTCTGTCCTTTATTGCTGACTGATCATATTCCATCGCCGCTAAAACTGACTCATGTAATGTTTTACATTGCCTAGCCCACACTAAAAATTGTATTTGACCTCTTAGCCCCTCTTCAAACTGGTTTTTAGCCATTCTTTTAACTGCTTCAGCGACTGCTTCTTGACAACAGGCACGAGATCCTCCATCCATTTCTTCACATAATCAGTCTCCTAAATCTGCAGCATACCGCTCAGCCCGTGCAGCATAATTTTGAACATTCTCATTTTCTCCTTGTCTTAAATTTGTCACTTCCATTTGTAAAGTGAGTAGTAATTCAGTAGCTCCAAAATAGGCTTCTAACTCACATCTTAAATCTTCGAGTCGCTCTAATCTTTTATCTCTTACTTCTTTTGAAGCTCTTTCTTCGATTTGACTCCCTAAAATCATCTGGGAAAGCTGATGACGCTGTGTGGGCCTCACACTTTGATTTGCTGTTTTACACGTACGCAAAAATGATTCCAAATTTTAAGGACACTCTCCGTCAAATGGTTTGATTAAACTAAGAGCTGTACGGAGATCCAAATAGCTATCATCACTTATTCTGCCTCTTCTGCTATCATTTCTCGTTACCCGCAGTAATTTTAATTCTCTGCGAAGTAGTTGTTTTTCATCTTGATCTCTATCTCGTAGTAATTCTATTTCTCTACGAAGGCTAGCTATTTCACTATCCTTATCAAGAAAAAACGTTTTATTTTTTTTTAATTCATTACATAGCTGTTGCTGTTCTTCAATTTCTTTAGAATCTTGTGAAAATTTTTGCTTCATCGTTGCTAGCTGATCAAATTCTGACACGATGGGGTCTGTTCCTTTAGGTGTACTAAATCGTTTCTCTCCCATAGGAAACTTAACATCATCGACTCGCCCCAAACTTCTTCCTTTTGGCAATTAATGTAGATTAAATTTTTCTTGCCCTTCTCTTACTCCTAAGGCTTCTCGATAAAATTGTAAATCTCTACGGATTTCTTTATTGTCATTTTAGTAGTTTTTTTGAGGCAACTGCATTTTCTCGAAAATGCCTATTTCTTTTTCTACTAACACTTCTTCTCGCCTACGGAGGTCTCTTAGCCCTTCGTGTAGACTATTTAAATTTTTCCCAATGGAATTGACAAAAGTCGGTCGAAGTGGCGGTAGGCTTGTCGAAGGGCATTAACTGTCACCCTAACCTACTCTGTTTTCCGAAATCAAAAGACTTCCGTCAAAAAATCTATCACGTCGATTAATTTCGACATTCTCGAGATTCAAGTTCTGTGGATCATCAAGGTTTTTCTCCTGAGCCACTTCCTCTTTATCAGCTGCATTAAACTTCGTGAAAAAAGTGTACAATGCACTCTTTTATCAGTTGAATCTGAACCAGTCCCCGAATTTTTCTTCATGCTTATTTTAATACAATCCTTTTAATCACCTCAATTCAATTTCTTTCGATTCACTATACGTTTCTATCCAGAAACGGGCTCAAAGTCTTTAGTTATACCTTCAACTTTTAAGTATGTCAACGTCACTGAATACCTTTTTTAAACAGCCTGGATCCCACCACTGCCACTAAACGTTATATTAAATAACGTCCAGACAGTATTACGACGGATATAATTTATTTGAAAAGAATATAACAATACCAAGACTTGAAGTGCCTCGAGAGTAACATCTCGTGCCTTTTTATACAAAGTAGTGACTCACATATTACTGTCCACTTAACATTACATCATTTACTTATTCGATATTTATTAATTATAATTGTGGATCATGTTGAAATTCATTTGCATAAATATAAAAGTGATGATTACTAATGTTCCAATTCAACTTAACTGTCATTTGCTGACTCTAACCATTGCGTACATTCCATGTCACAACATATCGATGATGTTGGAGCTTTGAAAGCATCTATATAAGCAACACAACATGAAATTATTTTTTTAAATAAAATTCAAATACTATTTAACGTCTTAACAAAAAAATTATTGTATTTCCCCTAATTAAATTAACTCATTGATGATGATCAAGCACTTGGGTTTATTCTTGAACTTGAATTGAGTATTGATGATGTCGTTGAAGCTTTTGAAGCATCTATGTATAAAAATAAAAAAATAAAATTTAAAAACATTCAACTTGATAACAAAAAAAATAATTAATAGAAATTAATTTAACAACTTGCCCTGAATTAATTGATTCATTGATGCTGTTTTGTTAACAGTTGAACATGTATTTAAATCGATTGATTGAAGTTGTATTTCTTCTTCATCGTCGATTGTTAAGTCTAGACATTCACTAGTTATGGCATCTTTTGTCAAATCAATTTTTTTTCTTTATTCACATCTTTATTAACACTTAAATGTAGCTTTTCCATTTCTACAACATATCTTTGTTTTGCTGATTTCACGAAAATATCGACGAATCCAGCATCTGAAAATTAATTGATAGATAAATGAGAATAGATAGAAAACAAAACAAATTCAACAAATGAAAAAAATTTTTTCCCTTACCTGTTGTTGACCTGTCCACTTATTCTTTTGTTAATTTAAAATTGTATTTTCTTTTTAATCGTTGATGAATAATTGATACGTGATATAATAGTTGGTTTTGTAAACATATTTTTTTTTGGGTGATACCATTTTATTTTACATGAATTGTTTATGTTTTTTTGTTACAATTGGTTGACACAAAAAAATGCTGAATCCTGAATGACATGAAATATAACACACGACTGCACACGAATGTTAAGATAAATCGAATGCCGGTGAATTTCGGCGCCAATGAACAACTATTTTTGTTAAGATGAATGATTTTCCGCATCTGCGCCTACGCGTGCGCTGACGGAGATCACATCGGTGTTCTGAACACTGAGTTCATGAAAGGAAGCAGCCAATGAGGAATAGAAAGATGAAAATGATTATTGGGACATGATTAAGGGTGCAATAGTGTTAAAGGAAGCAGAAAAATACTATATAAAAATGTATTAAAACATAAATAAAAAAATCTGATTACATAATTTTTTTTTTTCTTGTTAAAAAAAATCGTTTTACCCACACTAATTCAATCATCAAATTTATTTTTCTTTTTAATATTTTTAATAAAAATATAATACATGAAAATACAAGCATTCTATTAATTTTAATTTTTGAAACAAAATATTTTAATATTTTAATGACGTTTTCCAGGTAAACTCCAAAATAAAATTCAAAACAATCCAACCTTTGCATTAAAGAAATAAATCATCGGAAAATATTTTATTGAGGAAGAATTTTAATTTAGAAGATATATATTTTATTCTTCATTATTGTAATTAGCATTACTTAATTCACCGATATTATTTAGATCGAATTCTTCAGCATGTGATCTCAAGTTAGAAGCAACATCAGCATCATTCATTCTTATGTGAATCATCGATAGTAATGATGTTTTAGCTTCTAAAATCACTACCTGATTCGATCTTGCTGAAGCTATGGAATTCAATAAAAAAAAAAAAAAATAATTGAATTTAAATTTTTAATATCTTTTGATATATCTTAGGAAAACTAACCGTAACGTGCTTTTGTTAAGGAATTGATATCATTATCAATTCGATCGTTTTCTTCCAAAAGAACACGCATCTAGAAGAAAAAAATCATGAAAATTATTGAAACATTGAAATAAAATATTTGAAAAAAATCCAATAAATTCACCTGATTTTGCATTCTTCTAATTGAAACATCATAGGTTCTTTCTCGCATCATGTCTAGATACTGTGCCAGATCAATTTTATAAATCAGAGACTTAATATTCCGCATATTTCTTTTTTTCTGATCAACGAAGAAAAAAAAAAATTAGATAATTAATGAAAGTAAATTAAAAATCAATAGACATATTAAAAAAAAATTTAAACTTAAAAATTTTAAAAGCCTGCACTATATCTTTTTTTAATAATTTTTTTATTTCACGAAAGAAAAAATATCATTTCAACTATTGAATATTGTTGAGACTATACAAGAATCAATTAACAGATAAATTGTAATAATATAGAAGAATTGTAAAACTAACTATGTGCAAAACAAACATAACTATCGATAAAACTAATTGTCTCAAAAATATTTGTCATGCATAATAAAATAATAATGCCTAAATTGAAGTTAAACGATTATGATTGAATAAATTTGAATAATTATGCACTTACTCTGGTTCTTGAGCTGTTCATGATGTCTGGTATATTTATATAATAACTTACTTCCATTCAGTGTTGCCAGACTTGGTAGCCATCTTCCCACTAAAAATTTCTTGAAAAACCACTAGATTGAAGTACTTACCCACTAAACTTTTGAAAACCTAAAATTTACTCCTGAAAAGCAAAACAAAAAAAAAAAGGAAATTAATTGTAAAAATGAATTGTAATTTTTCTTTTTTAATTTATTTTCATCTTACAGATCAACTGTCAACACATTTTATATATTTTTTTATTTTTTTTTTTAATATATGATTATTGGTAATAATATTTTTGTTTTTTATATAAAAAAAAGTCTTGACCTTTTTTTCTCGATTAAATATTCATAATTAAATATTAATAATTAAATATTAATAATTAAATATTAATAATTAAATATTAATAATTAATATTAATTAATATTTATTTTATAAATATCTACATGTTTTTAAATAATATTAAAAATGATATTTTTATGTTTTAAATGAAGTCTTGACCTTCTTCTTCTTCTTCTTTGTATTGCTCTTTGGCACTATCTTCAATAACCATTAATTTTTTTTCTTGAAACTCAGAAGCATACACTTCTTCTGAAGTGAAATGATTCAACATGGACTTTGACGGTTGAAATAAATCAACTTGTGTTATATTATATCGTATTCGCATAACAGCTTTACAACTTTTTATTGTTAATCGATTTCTCAATTTATCTTTAATAATGCTGACAAGTGAGAATGCACCTTCAACAGTAGCATTTGATAAAGGCAAAGCAAACAAAGCCAATACAAGTTTTGATATGTGTCTATATCGTTTATCTCTACCTGCAGTTGTTATTTCATCTGTTGCCACCAATCAGAAGGTTAAAATCCAACAACAACTTGAAAATCTAACTAATGAAATCTACCCACTAAATAATCAACAAAAAAAAAAAATTTCCCACTAAAAAAACCACTAAACGAAAACTGCCCACTAAATTACCCACTAAATCCGAAAAAACCACTAAATTTAGTAGGAAAACCACTAATCTAGCAACACTGCTTTCATTTTAATATTTTAATTTTTACACTTTCCTTTAATTTATTCAGTTTTTATTTCAATTCAATTTATTTACTGAATTGATTGCTTTAACAACACCAGATGCTCCACCAACCAATCTACTTAATGCGGACATAGCTGAGTTATCAATAATACAAATGCACATCATAAATACCATAAATCTAATATGCCAATAAAGAATCCAACATCTTGGAAATATATTGATTATATTGCACCTAATAATAGTAATAATGAACTCTATGGTACAGGGACATTACCACCAGCTGTGACCATCAGTAAAAATAATCCATCTCGAGAGAATCATTTTTACTGGGATGATCCAAATGAACTTGTCGATCGTTTACGATTATGAATAGCATCGAGAGCAGCTGGTAATTCGAAGCATGATAATAAGATCATGTCAATTATTGAAGAGTTGAGGGAAAGAGGATTTATATATTTAATGAAAATGAATGAATCAGTCAGTCCCCATCAGTCAATGAATTATGACTGACTATGAAAGAGATTTTTTCATTGAATTATTTTCATCTTTCATATCATAAAAGTATAATTTACTTCGTGAACCTTTAAGTTCTTTCGATATTTACTTAATATTTTCATCCTTTATGATACCAATAACTTTTTTATTTCGAAATGGGTTTCCATATCCATCATTTTCTGGATTATCTGATGTAATAAATTTATCGGTATTATCACGTACTAAATCATATGGATTATTACTGCATATGTAATGAACAGCAGAATCAGTATCACCATCTGAATACTTGACCTTATCCCTATATTTTGGAATTATAATGGCAATCATACATGTATGTTTTCAAAATTTCAAATATGGAAAATCCAAGCTAAATTCGTTTATCAAAAACTACTCTTGTTGGCTTCATTTCAATCATTACAGGATCATCAATAAGTAAGTGACTATGAAAATTTGATTTCGATATATAAGATCTTGCCCTACCTTCATCACTATTTTTTTCTACTAGTTTCATTGATTTACGGGTTCCATCAGACCGGAGAGTTTTACCAAGAATTGCATTGATAAATAATTTTTTGAGATCTTTTTCAAATGCACTACGAGCTTGTTTCCGTAACTCAATATTAAGATTAATATGAGGTTTGAGCCAGAACACGATGGACTTCAGTGATCATCATCTCTTCTTTTATTATGTATAGTTGCCAATAATTTTGGAGTTTTACTTGTTTGAAAAGGTGGTTTTTTACGTACTGGTACTAATGGAAAATCTTTATGATGATAATTCAAACTTGCATTCCAATCTAAATTAACTTCGAAAATGTATTCACATTTTGAATAAACAGCAATTGAATTTAATATTGACATATCAAAGTTATCGATCCGTTTGAATTCACATGTTGGGAGACATTTCCCTATTGAAAAAACCAGAAACTTAGAAAAAATAAAGAAGTTCCCCCACCGGGAATCGGACTGGGTCTTTTGCCTACCGGGCAAATGACTTGACCTCGAGACCACAGGTCTTCTTATTTTTTCTAAGTTTCATCAAGTTAACTCCGACGTCCTTCTATTCGTCAATTCATTTAAAAAAAAAAAAAAATTCCCTATCGCAGCTCCATACATGTTATTTAAATCAAAGTACATCCAAAACGTCTCTTTTTCCTCAGGATTATATTCATTTCTTATATATCGATTATTTGCTCTTCCATATTGTTTCGGCAAGTGATTCATTAATTACTCACTAGCTGTCAAAAGGCAGCACTGCACGGACTAAGCGTTGAAAGCGCCTTCTTGTGGTATTCAACCGAGTCGGCTCGGAGCTATTCAGGCTCTACCGGGATCGTTCGGACGTTGTTTTAACTACGTTCTAGCCGGCACACAAGCAAATAAAATAGACAACGGTTTTTAGAGGTTTTTGTCAGATTATTGAAAAGAGTTAAATAAATAGAGTAATTAAGGCCAATTATATACTATAATCGATCTACAATAATCATTATCATAGTGTACATATATAATCAATCACCTATCATAACTTCACCTACCATAGTTAATCTTAAACTACATGTGTGTCGTGCCGCTCTCTCTCACTCCCACACAAGAATCCCTATCCACACCTGGGTGACATCTCACGGATTGAATAAATTCGCGGCCCCAAGTGGTGAAGTGATATCTTGCGGATTGGATTGATTCGTGACCCCTGTGGTAATATCTCACGGTTTCCAAGAAATCGACCGCAAAACACAGCATGGGGTCACAGATCTCACAAAGCAGAGGTTCACTGGGGGGGGGGGGGNGGGGGGGGGTCCGCAACTATTTTTGTCAGTATTGTAAAGTGCTGACTTCTTAGATATATATGTGAAGAAAAAATTAGTATATCATTACTCCAAAATATTTCAAATTGATTCAGCAAGTACTTCTGGAAGCGGAATGCTGAAAACAATGATTTAAATATTCAAGCTTTCGGAAAGTCCAACCGATCAGAATAATATGGAAAAAACATTTTTTTGTAAGTAATGCATTATGCTTATGGATCCAAAAAATTGATTCGAAAAAATGTCTATTTTGTAAATCAGTAAATGAAGAGTTTTCTTATTCGTTTGAAATAGACGCTGCTGACTACATAAGACGACTGTTCGAAAACAGAAATTTAGCCAATTACCTGAAATCGTTTTTTCTATCTAATAACAATAATTTTATAGAAGATATGACCGATAGTCCAGATTATAAGAGAGCAAACTCACGGCAAAACATAAACAAATTTGATTTAACTTTTACATTGAACACTAATGGCCTTGTTAAAAGTGCCAAAAGCCAGTGTTGGCCGATTATGTTCACTATTTCTAAACTGCCATCATCATAACCATGCATATCAGGATTATGGTATAACTGTAAACTGAAGCCAACTACCAACACTTTTCTGAAACCGTTTAGTGAAAGGTTTCAACAATGTTTCAAAGAAGGAGTTCAATGGGTCTATCCATGAACCGTAGAAAAAATGATATCAAAAGTAGTTATTACTTAAATTGTTGCTGATGCTCCTGCCTGGGCTCAGGTTCGAAACATTATGAATTATAATGGCAAAGACGGATGTGCACATTCGTGGTGTGGAAGGACAATCAGTTGTTACTAGTCTTCCCTATCTCAACCGTTTTACATGTGTTGTGCTAGAGTACATGCATTCAGTAATGTTAGGAGTAGTGAAGTATCAAAAATTCCATCAATGAGATCGATTTATTCCTGCTTAAAATACGACCATTACGATCATTTAATAGACATTTATCAACAATATTACAAAGCATACAAAAGTCACTATTTTTTGATATTTCACTTACCTCTTGCATTAAAAATCTACCTTCATGATAAGTATTTTCAACATTGGATACTGTTAGTGATAGCTATCTTCAACTTATCTCGATATCGTTTACCTCTGAGTAATCACTGTAAAAAATTGTGATTAAAAAAAAAAGTAAATTGTCTTGGAAAAAAAAAGCTTTGCTAGAAAGTAGAAACGTATTAATTGAAGTCAAGAATGAGTATTTTCAAGATAAATATAAACATTGTTTTCAAATAATAAGTGCATATTTCAATGTGAAAAAGTTTCTGACAGAATGATTGTGATGATGTTTTGAAAAATTATAATTTCAAAATAAGTCGAACTGTTTTATATTCGAGACTAAAATTTTTCAAGTAAAAAAAAGAATTTTGAATGTACCGAAGTTTATTTAACGTCAAAAAATATATTGCTTTGATCGAAAAAGCTTCAGTCTTAATCATAAGATAAATAAATTTTAAAAAATTGCAAAATTATTCTAACCAATCTTTAAAGAACATTGTTTTTTGACGTTAAGCTTGGAGTATCTTAAATTCTAACTTAAGTTTTTTGATGTCAATATCTTTATTTTATCTTCAAGATAATAGTATCTCAATTCTCAGATAATATGTTTTTTGACGAGTTATACTCGCCCACATTAAATTATTATTATTATTAATTATTTTGTTATTATTTTGTATTGGTTTTAGTCAGGTAAGGTTGGCCAATATAGTAAGAGTCGATTTCCTGAGAAAAGGGAAAGCCTCTGGGGCTATATAATTGGTGCACAACCACATTCAGACTCTCTTGCTCGGCCTTCAGCCGCGGAGGATCCAGGTTCCTTGGCGAGACATATAAGAACCCTGAACGATTTGCCCCTACCCGGAATTGGAGTCAACCATTCCCGAGTCTAGGAGTAGGAGTCATCCACTCCTAAACCCTCCCCCCTTGGTTGGAAGTGGAGCCATCCTTTCTTAACTAGCCCTAGGAGTGCAAGTCATTCCCTCCTGACNCCCCCCCCCCCTCATTATTCGCATTCAGTTTCCTGTTGGTCTACTCTGCCTTAAATTCATCGAGTTTTGTTGTTAATTCTCGACTGAATAATTTGGTGATTTTTTTTGTTTACTTTTGTTTTAAGACTTATGTCAACAGTCATAACTTTGATACTATATTTATTTAATCATTTAATGGTTTAAACACCCAAACTTCAACGTGACGTTCAGTGTACTCGAAGTTACTTTCGATACTTCAAATATTTATTTATTCAATAACATTGTTCATTTGTGTGCCTTAATGTTTTGTTGAGTAATTTATTATCATTCCCTGTTGTTTTACATTTTCAGTGACGTTATGTTAATATATTTTACTTGTCCTCCTCTCCATGAACCAGCATACTGAGCGACATGAGGCAAACCCCTCAACCTAATTATTATTGTAGGTCAGGATCAACATTATTTGCATTATTTGGATTATTTGGATTATTTGGATCATTGTGCGTTATTTGGTTCATTTGTTTTAGTTTTAAGGTCGTTTTGTTACTCGAGTAGCGTAGAATACAGTAACTGGGATATTTCAAGTGTCGTTTTTGGTGGTTTTAGAGAAGTAGAATAATATCTCCGTAGGATTAGTGACGTTTTTTTGGTTAGCTTTAGCGTCGTAGAAGAAAGTCTCCGAAGGGTCAGAGACTTTTTTTTGGTTGGCTTTGGCGTCGTAGAATGATGTCTCCGTAGAGTGAGTGACGTTTTTTCGGTTGTTTTCAGCGTCGTAAAATAAAAATTACCACCTTTTTGTCCTGAATGCAGTTGATCCCCGATTGTAAATTTGAATCTAATTAATAAAGTAAACTTTTTTTTTTATTATCAATACAACATTTTTAAATATATACATTCTTGTATTATATGCATATAAAATATTTTTTTCTATTTTTTATTCTTTAATTTTTTTATTCTTTTTAGTACTTTATTAGTTTTTTTTTCAATTATTAATTAACAATAAATATTGCATTTACTTTAACTCAAAAAGTACGTATCGATTGTACTGAACAACGAACAAAAAAAATATATAAAATGAATATAAATTAAAAATAAATAAATAAAGTTTAAATTTAAAAAAAAATGCTTATTTATACTTTGATTTAACATATATAATGAAGATGTTCTTTATTTATTTCGTACGTCTAAATCAAAATATAATTTACCATTATTCTTTTAAATTAAGCTGGATCCCAATTTAGGGATTTAGCGAGAAGTCTCGGACTAATGCTAGTATCGTCTCGGTCTCGTCTCGCCAGGAAAATTCTCAGTCTCGTCTTGGTCTCGTCTCGAGTTCGCGAGACGAGACGAGAAAGTGCTGAGACTGGTCTCGTCTCGTGTGCATCTCTACACGTGTAGTACAAGAACCTTGGGCGATCGCATCTGCTGGTATTGTTGGTCCCCTTCCCTGCTCACGAGCTAGCTATCTATATCTCTTCTCTATGCAAGACCAGATGACAAAGTTTATTGCCAAGCCCTCCTCCGTCAAGCCACCGGGAAGGTTATTCACAAAAAACTCAAGGACCTCGTATTATTTCACCACTGTACCCTGCGAACATTGATTACTGATAAGGGCACAGAATTTATGAATAAGGAAATTAAATCCTTGGTTTTCTGGACTGGTATGAGATTGCAAAACACCCCTCCATACCACCCTCAAGCGGACCCAGTGGAAAGAGTGAATCGTAGTCTCAAGACTATGCTTAGTGCCTTTCTGGACGGCAATAACCGTGATTTGGATCGTTATTTGTCCACGTGCCGTTTTGCTCACAATACTGCTAATCATGATTGTTCTCTACCCCACCAGTCCCATACTCTTCGTAAAGAGGTTGATAATGGCCCTATCCCAATAGCTAAATGAAATTTGAGGATGAAAAGACTCAATATCCTACGTCAAGCCTGGTGATGTAAAAAAAATTCTGTGACCGTCATTGAACGGTCATGTCATTCGGTCCATCGGAAAAAATGTGGGCTGAAAATTTGTGACCGATTGTGACCGTGAGATTTCTGACAAAACTATGACATTTTATTTTCTGACGGTCAATTTTACAATTATATAGATGCTTTAACAATGACCGAAAAATGAATGACATTACTTACGACAACATTGACGACTGACTGTCATTTTAGAATATTTATAGAATATTTTCTCCGATTTTTTTAACTTGATTTATAACGGGATTTTTTTTTTTTTTTCAAATGACCAAAATTATAACGAAAAATTTTCCGACGGTCAATTTTACAACTAATTAGACGAATTTTACAAAAATGACGAAGATTATGACGAAAAATTTTCTGACGGTCACAGGCGGTCATTTTTTTAATGACGTGACAAAAAAAAAAATGACGGTCATTTACATTACTAGTCAAGCCCTGATCTATGCCCGAGGCAGACAGAACTTAAGCAGTCCACCCAATACAACGCTCACCCTCGTGAGGTTCAATTTGACGTTGAGGAGCTAGTAATCGAAGGTTCCCATCCTCTGTCCAACACCCGTTACGAAGTGCCTGATTTTACTGGTGTAATTTGAGGTGAGGTGTCTATATCAGACCTGAAGCCTTAGGTGAAGGCAGTAAACTAAGAACGTCACACTTTCAAGATATTTATGCCTCGTTTATATTCACATTCTTTTTGTTTGCTTTGGGGAATTCTAGTAGGAGTCATCCCTGGTGACCCGCTTAATCCTCTTTGTATTATTGTACTAATCTTTATAATTAGTAATTATAAAGATAGAGCAAACCGAAGAATCAGCCATAACACCAGTGGTACTTGTTGTCGCAGCACCGGTACCACCAGCTGAAATAATACAAATTGTACTTGATGCCGCAGCACCAGTATGACCAGCTGAAGAAGTACAAACTGTACCTGATGCCGGTAGTAGGTGTACTGAGACATCCATAAAACGATTTGACAATAATACCTGGTGAACTGTAGTCAGTACAGCAAGTTAAGTTGTACTGATCCTGTTAAAGGCAGGACCTTAACGTGGTGCCACTATTGCGATCTATGAAGCACCGTTGAATATATAAGCTTTGTAAATTATACAAACTCTGTCTATAAACACGTCACTACGTAACCTGGTTTATCCATCAGGTAAATGTTACAAGCTTTAGGTTTGTTCAGGTCATAAACACGATACGTATAGGACGATCTGGGAATCAACCTTAACCAAGTGATTTCATATTTTTTTTTGGCTCAGTACACCCGATTTTTTTTTCCGATTCTTGAAAAAAAATATCGAGTATCGATACATCGGCCCAAAAAAAGTATCGAGTAAAAGTACAAATTTTGGTTCAACTACAAATTCTAATTTCATCACTACAAATTAACTAGGATGTCTCTGTATCTATCTGATATTTTAGTAATAATTTCGGTCTATAAATAAAAAAGTTACGAAATATTTTATAAAGGTATTATATGAGAGAAGTAATTTTCCAGGAAAAACGGTTCAACTACAAATTCTCATTTCTTCTTTACAAATTAGCTAGAATGTTTCTGTATCTATCTGATATTTTAGTTATAATTTCGGTATATAAATAAAAAAGTTACGCAATATTTTATTAAGGTATTATCTAAGAGAAGTAATTTTCCAGAAAAAACGGTTCGACTACAAATTCCAATTCCACCACTACAAATTAAGCAGGATGTTTCTATATCTATCTGATATTTTAGTTATAATTTCGGTCAATAAATGAAAATGTTACGCAATATTTTATTAAGGTATTATCTGAGAAAAGTAATTTTCCAGGAAAAGCAGTTCAACTACAAACTCCAATTTCTTCACTACAAATTAGCTATGATGTTTCTGTATATATCTGATATTTTAGTTTGAATTTTGGTCTATAAATAAAAAAGTTACGCAATATTTTATTAAGGTATTATATGAGAGAAATAATTCTTCCGGAACAACTGTTCAACTAAAAATTCTTATCTCTTCACTACAAATTGGCTAGGATGTCTCTGTATCTATCTGATATTTCAGTTATAATTTCGAACTATAAATAAGAAAGTTACGCAATATTTTATTAAGGTATTTTCTGGGAGAAGTAATTTTCCAGGAAAAGCAGTTCATCTACAAGTTCTCATTTTTTCACTACAAATTAACTAGGATGTTCCCGTATTTATTCGATATTTTAGTTATAGTTTCGGTCTATAAATAAAAAAGTTACACAATATTTTATTGAGGTAGTATATGAGAAAATTAATTTTCCCGGATAAACGGTCCAACTACGAATTAGCTAAGATGTTTCTGTATCTATTCGATATTTTAGTTATAGTTTCGGTCTATAAATAAAAAAGTTACACAATAGTTCATTGAGGTATTATATGAGAAAATTAATTTTCCCGGATAAACGGTTCAACTACAAATTCTTATTTCATTACTACAAATTAGCTAGGATGTTTCTGTATCTATCTGATATTTCAGTTATAATTTCGGTCTATAAATAAAAAAGTTACGCAATATTTCATGATGAAATGTCGTAGCCGGATTATTTACAAGACATAATTATTTTGCCCTATAAAATAATCCTGCATGATTCGTAATTAATTGACCCAATTCACCCAGCGCACTTAAGACAAACTATAGGTAGGTTTGGGCAGATAGACGCGTAATTTAGGAAGGGTAAATGACACCTGAAAAGGACAGGAAAAATATAACACAAACACAAATATAATTTTATAATAAAATAATTGAGACGACACACGAAATTTATTATTCGGAAAAGCATTAATTTTATTTATAAGAAACACCATGATTTGAATTAAAAATTACATATAAAAACACACTTAATTCAACGTAAAAATTATAAATATATAAAAATATAACACACAAAACTAAATTAAAACAAAGGCCCCACGCGTCGATAATATAGAGAGAGAGATCAAGTGAAAATTACGGAGTCAGCGATTTGAAATAATAAAGAAACAACCCGTAAGATAAAATTAAACCGGACAAAACTCAACTAGATTGGGAAGCAATCTAGTTGATTAATTTAATAAAACACTGACTCTACAATAACGTAATTATGACACTTGATTGACGATAACAATTATTTAAAATTACACTGATAAAACGCGGTCA
>MKYW01000195.1:36007-69366 GCA_015776835.1 Aphidius ervi
CGAACCACTCATCGAGGTCTGTTGTTGGAAGTATAACAGCATTTTTTGTAATAAAAGATTTTATTTCTCTCACTTCTGTATCATCTTTTAAAACTTCATATTCACAATGTAAACATGAATTGATCTTGAGATTAATTTTTTTTTTCAAAAAGTTTTTAGTTTTTTGATGACAACAGTCTTAGAATCTATTAAAAAATGTTCTATTCTTATATGATAAAGATTTGTTACACTTCCAGTTATGATATTTTCTTCAAAAATATTTCTCAAATCATTCCATTTTACTCTGTCATGCAATGCCAGCACCATGGTGTAAAGTTTTTTTTCTTTTCACTTGTAACTTTTCAACTATAGTTGTAAGTCTAACTATGACTAGTTGTATTCTTTTTTTTGCACCCACTGAATCAGCTGAATTTTTTGAAAATTTATTCAGTAATTTTATATTTACATTGCCCCATTTGATCCATCGATCAATACTGGCGATAGTATTAGCAGATGAATAACCCGCACTCGAAATGTTAACAAGCTTCTCACACCTTTCGATAGAATACATTTTTAAATATATAATTTTTTTGATAATCAGAAGTAGTAGTTGCCGCGAGATCAACTGACCACTGACTAATGAAAGATGAATAATTTACCGTGCAATCAACATAAAATATATTTAATGAATAAAAAGAACAATACATTTGTCTTGAAAAGAAAAATAAAAATGTGCAAAGTAAGCAAAAAATAAAAAGCGATGCATGATTAGACAATGGATCTACAATGACCGCGCGTGCTTGCCGTACGTCATGGATCATGTTTCAATGCCCCGTTCAAATCATTGTCTTCACGTTGGACGTGATTTATATAATTTTAGAAAAATAAAAAATATCTTTGACTTCACTTTTTTGATGACTCTCCATTTTTTTAACTTTGAATACATTCTACGAGAATCATTTTTTTGTAATTTCGTGTTGAATTGATATTCAAGTTAAAAAACTAAATGATGACGTCAGCTTACAGTCTGATGTTAGTATTGAAAAATAAATGAATAATAAAAAAATATTATGTCGAGTAAATTTATTGCTGACAAGAAAAATTTTTCAGGAGTCGATCGAAAATAGAGAATATTTTTGGAAAATTTCCAAAATTTTTTTCGAAATTACTGAAAAAATTTTATTACATATTTGGTTGACCCCCGAAACTTGGTCAAATCTACTTTGCCATCGGTCGGTAAAGTAGGAATCTTCAATACCGACCGCAATAAGTATAGTTTCATGTGTCATCCGAAAATACAATAAAATTTTTTTTAATTTTCATTTTAATCTTTTCCTAGTTACAGCAACATCCAATTTAAAAATGTATATATGTATATAGGAAATGAGACATGGGACTTGAGACTTGAGCTATGCCCCAGGACATGGGACATGACAAATCGCACGTTGAAATGACAAAATTTAATTTTTCCCGGTCAAGTCTGTAATACCGACACATGACAATTGGGAATTTACACCATCAAATGATATATGGGACAGAAGATCTAGGACATGAGACATGAGATATGAGAAATCGCACGTTAAAATGACAAAATTTTCTCAAATCTGTATTACCGACGCATGACAATTGGGAATTCACACCATCAAATGACAAATTTCTTTACCATCTCTGCATTATCAACAACTGGGAATTCAAATGTAAAATTTCTTTACCATCTCTGTTTTACCGACCGAGTTGCAGTCCCCTGTCCCCTCGCCGATCTACCTTTTTTCGACCACCCTCTGATCTAGAACTCTGGTAGGTACACTACTTGTGGTTAATTAAGTGTATGTTATCCACGTGTATGTACAGCAACAAAAGCTGAATTAAGAAATCATTTTTGTAATTTATGTTAACATGATACACCAATGGGGCGACGTTTAGCANCTTATGGTTGACCATACGTTGCAGCTCAATAAATTCTTCTCATTTTGAATGTTGATAACCCAATATCAGTTGAACTATCCTCCTCAAGCATGTGATGCTGAATCCATCATCTGAATAAATTTTGACATAACCTCACTCTACGATGAACGAAGGTTTCTCAACGTATTTGATCGTTTGATATTAATAATAATTCAGGTGAAAGTCAAATCATACGTGGTTCTTGCTGACTGACGAACTCAAACTCTGATAAACATATTTCACCAACTACACCAACAGCACTGCTGCTGGAAACTGCAGGCTCGAGGTTCGTTGTTGCAATTTTACTGGAATTGTTGGACTCAGTCTCGATAGTTAAAGATTCAATTTTGGTGCAATCTCTCAGCAACACCACATGATTCAATAACTACATCTACACATAACTACATGATACACAATAGCTGCATCCGAAGCATCACCAAACCTATCAATCTTAAATGATGATACTTTTGATGTAAGTTATAACTACTTGGTTATAATCCAACGCTACCAGGTAGCTCAGCTGAGAGTTGAAGTCTCTACATGGACTCACCAAACTCTCAGACATGATAATGATCTCATTAGTCCTCATCTATTTGCCAGTTTTTCAAAACCTAGTTATACTCTAGATCTCCAGTCTAGCAAAGCTTAGATAGAGATTATCCTATTCCATAATAGTTGCAACTACTAAAAATACTGAAAGCTGTTGCCCGCAGTTGCCAATGTCTCAAGTGCAAACCTCTCAAGTAGGCTCCGTGGACAATCGTCCCCTTGTTAAAATTCAATGAATATAGAACCTTAACTATCTCATTTCTCTAATTAATAACAATCAATTAACAAGGAAAAACTTAAGAAAACAAAAACATGTTAAAATATACATGTAAATCTCGACATTGAGTGTATCACTAAAAACCTGGTATTCTAGGCAATTTAGTCATACTACTCGACTATTAAATATTACCACTGAAAAACAATTTTTTAAGCTGATGAATGAATTGAAAAAAAAATGCAGATGACTCTTCAAAAATAGCTCAAGTTAGTATCAGCTGTGACATCTCATGCTCGACATATATATTATCAGCTTAGACATGGTATATACATATTATGTCGAATAATGTCATGACGCATGCATATATATATATAAATATGTAGATACAACATAAGCGAAATACATCATTTTTTTTTTATCAAGGCTCGAAAAAGATGATTGAGTCCATCGCTTCAAAAACACCTCAAAACAAAAGGAACTCTCACTTCAAGAAGATCCCAACATGACCTGATGAGCATCTCGTTTGTCTTTTCAATTGCTGCCAGCCGTTCCAAATAAATTTTTATCGTTTGAACGGAATCAACGTAATGAGCTCGAAAGAAGGCGACTCAATCTCATGCTGGCTTATGCCAGTGTCACCAATTCCTGGTGTAATTAAATCTTTTTCCATTTTCCTTAAATATATTGGAAGAAAAATAATAATTTATTCATAACATCGATTTACTTTTTTTTATGACCGAACATACCCACACAACTAATCTACACTTATTTCATTATAAGTGATCACACATACTACATAAAGGCAGTTATTAGATGTTTGATAAACACATTGTAATAAATATGTTTTTATCTTGTATAGAGTGAGACCATGTGATCTCGAATAAAAAACAAAACCGAAAGTTGTGTGGGAAATAGAAAAATCTCTCGATGATCAAAATAATAACTCCTTCACAATAATCTTTTCCCAGAACTATGTGTAGAATTGCTAAGATAGGTAAGCGCGAACGTAATATTAAGTGAAGGCAGCAAGTGTAATTTTGAGTGAATTCATATTTCTCTAGGATGCTTTACTAGTCAGCACAATATTTGTTTTATTAACCTATTTCGTGGTCTCTAGGAATTCTATCATTCAAGAATACAGACTTTTTATAAAGTAGAGTTTTAAGAGAAAATTTTACTCACAATGATCGATCATAATCTTCGGTCTTCGGTAGTCGTGAATAGCTTATTGTCAGACCTATCGTTGCTGGTGCAATAAAGATTATTCTTTTATTATTGAAATAAATAATTATGAACTACAAATTTTAGGAAAACTTGAATTATTTCAGAATAGATGTACAATCTGCTGAAAGAAATGAAAGTTTTTATCAATGCTGTAGTGGATTTTGCATTGATTTATTGCAAAAATTTTCCGAGGAAATAGGATTCACCTACGAATTGGTTAGAGTTGAAGATGGAAAATGGGGTACCGTAGATGTATGTCCAACTTGCTAAGAACATGAAAGTACTTTTGATATTTATTCTCGTTTCGGATGTTTAAATTTATATCCGATTTTTTTTGTTAGAATGGAAAATGGAATGGATTGATCGCTGACCTTGTGAACCGCAAAACGGATATGGTATTAACTTCCTTGATGATCAATTCAGAGAGGGAAGCCGTAGTTGATTTTACAGAACCTTATATGGAGACTGGAATCGCGATTGTTGTTGCAAAAAGGACTGGAATTATTTCACCAACAGCTTTTCTTGGTGACTATATACATAAAGCAACGATTTTGTCTTTATAATTAACAAATGTAAAAATGTTTCAGAGCCTTTTGATACTGCCTCATGGATGCTTGTCGGTATTGTTGCAATTCATGCAGCTACATTTATGATTTTTTTGTTTGAGTGGCTATCTCCATCTGGTTTCAATATGAAGGTAAGAAAAATAATAAAAACTTAATTTTTTTATAGAAAAACAGTGATGGCTCTTCGAATTATCGATTAGAGTTTTAACCGACGAAAAATTATAATTTCAATTGTAATCTTCAAGTCGAATTTAGATCTCTAAGGCCCTTTCCGGGCCTTCATCGGATCTGATATTCTCAATGTAAATCGGAACGGATTCTTATGACTTTTGTGATCAGAATCAGGTCAGGATTGCCTAACTTGAATCGGAGTTCAATGTTTCTTTGGGGTCCATTTCCGAATTCGTTCTGGTTTTTCTGTCTTTTCACTAATTTAAATGGTATTTCATATATTTAAGGCTCACGTAATCTACCTGAGTAAAAATTTGTTCATGCTAGTCTGAACACTCATCTGGATCGGATCGGATATCGTAAAGCTTTCCTTATTCAGGTATCTCTATCACGAAGTTATCCAATCTGGATTTAGTTTACCTTATCGTAGCATTAATAGGGATAATCTGCTCCAATCCTTGATTGAGTTTAAAATATTAGATATGTAAATTTTATTATTACCATTTGCCTGTTCAGAATAGTGTCAGGTTAACCTTATCACAACTCAAATAGCTTGATTTGAAAAAGACTTGATCAATACACGGAGAGAAATATTCAACAAAAATTGTGGTTCTGGTACAACAATTTGGTAGCAAAAATGCAAGCTTCTTTTTTTTAATTTGTTTTTCTTATAAAACTTGTTGAATGTTGCATAACTAAACTTTTATACCGCGTAAGAATTTTTGTCTTAGATCACCACAAATTTTGTAGTTCTAGAACCACAATTTTTGTCAGCTAGTAACAGATGATACACACAAACAAGTTTAGGAGGGGTGTGTTAGTTGTGTGAGTTATTACTGTTGGCCGTTACAAGTTATGTTTATGCCTCACTCTGAATTAGGAGAGATTGGTTTGGACCTGTCATTGATTGACAAAAACACAAAAAAATATGTAGACATTATTTGATTATTTAATTATTGAAGAATTATAACAATTAGTAAATTATAAAGTGCGTGAATATAAAATAAAACAGGTCGTGAATTTGCAGCTAAGATTACTTATGTTAGATTAGTCAGTACATAATTTTTTTTAGTTGATTCGATATTTGTTCATCACATAACCTTTCTTTTTAAACGTCAATTTAATTTTTTTATCTATCAACTATAACTTCTTTTTTTTTTACTTAGTTTTTTTTTTTTACTCTTTTAGTTTTGTCAATTATATGTTTAGAGTGCAGAGATTTATAACATAATGCAAAACTGGTGGTAAAACGTAATTAGAATATAAGTATGTTGAAATAAAAATAACAACAAATGTATTATGCTAAATAAACTTAAAAATGTAAAACTACATTTATAAAAATAATAAAAAAAAAGATTTGCCACATAAATAATTGTATTAATTGTTAATTAATTATTAATTAATTATGAATTATTATTATTATTATTTTTTTTTAATAAAAGAGTTCATTAATTTTTATTTAGGTAGAAAACAAATTTCGTTTATTCCGTAAGAATTTTCATTGAAAGTTGAATAAATTTAATTGTTACTGTACAATAAATTTTATTAAAAAATCAAGAAATTATGTTTAATTCACAAGAATTTTTATTTGAAATTAAATAAATTTTATTGGTACTGGTAACAATTTTTATTTGAAGAAGAACAAATTTTGTTTGTTTTACCAGAATTTTTATTAGAAGTTATATAGATTTTAATACGTGCCCAATAGATTTTGTTGTACAGAACCGTAATTTTTGTGCCCCGGGAACCACAAAAATTGTGGGTCGGTAAAACAAATTTTGATAATGACCACATCATATTTTATTGGACTTACATCTTGCTAGTTTTTTGTGGTTCTGTTCAACAATTTTTAAGTAGTTTTTCAACAATTTTTGTAGGATATTTCTCTCCGTGTATTAACAATAAAAATTGAATCGAACTGACATTTTAATTTCGTTTAAGTTTTGATATGGATTGGATTAGGCTGCCTGCATTGAAAATGTGATTAAGCAATCCTGATGCTTTTCGCACTGGAGACGTAAAAAAAAAATAATTATTTTTATTTTTATTTCCCGAAAATCATATATCTATTATTTATCCATGTTTTTCGTTCCTTCACGGATTAAATCGTTTATCCTTCTTAACAAGATATTAGAACTATTGAATATTTCTGATTATCCCTCTTGAAAATGACCAAGTGTGTTAAATGCCACCGTGAGAAATCCTAATTCTACGTTCAAGGGTTCAAATCCCGATCGTAGCAAAATATTTTTAATGAGGTCACATCGGATTTAGGTTCTTCTCATGTTGTTTTTCTACTCATCACTATTTGCCTTCCTGATCTTATAAATATGATAAAATGAAAATAAATCGAAAAAATTGTTTTTATAAATCTCAATTAGATTTTTCAATCATTGCCGATGTATCCTGACCAGAATCAGATCTAGAATCTCAATCTGTTCCGGATCATGTACTCCAAGTTCAAAATAACATCAGGTACCCTGATTCAATCCGGATCTGAACATCAAGAAAAAACATTTTTATTAGGATCCAGAATCTTGTTTTGGCCTAGATTCAAAATCTCGTTTTCCTGATCTGATCTTTACTCACATTTCTACTTAGGTAATATTAAGGATTTTACTCATCTAATCCATGTGACTGACCGTGGTAAATCTGACAAGATTTTCTACTTTAAGTGAACAAGTCCCAAGGTCAAACTCCCATAGGTCCCGAAAATTTAGCTGAATATGTGAAAATTTCTAAGTTGAAATTTTTTTTCTTTTAAGACAAATGAATGAGAAATGAAAATTACAGATGGATCTTTCCGAAAACCACCGATTTTCTTTGTCAAGAACATACTGGCTTGTTTGGGCAGTTCTTTTCCAGGCAGCCGTACACATTGACTCACCTCGTGCATTCACCGCAAGGTAAATATCATAGAAAAATTATACATATACTATACAAATTATATTTCGTAACTGATTTTTTGACCTACGACACAAAAATAATTAGCCCAGATCAGACAAGAAACTTTTATTTACACTTCTAGTCTCATTCCATCGATTATTTTGTGAACAGGTAGAACTTTGTGGTTACTCACTTACTTATGTATCGTTTATGCTTGAAGCAATTGAACCTTTATTTAACGACAGTCAAATTGCTGGTGAAGTTTCGCTTCCCTGCGCGTACAATAACACACGCTGCATTTTGTTTTTTTTTCAGGTTTTTGAGATTTAAATGATTTAAACATGACATATGTATTGTCTCTTGATCATTCAATTATTTGTTTATTATTGAATTATAATTTTAGAAATGGTTCGGTAATATACTATTCACGAGGAAATAATGTAATCGCAGATGTCCTTCGAGGAAAGAATAATCTTTCCCTTAGCTACAGACTTTCCCTGTTCAATTTGTATCATTAAAAAATACTACTGGCAATCCAACAGTTCATATGTTGAAATATCATGAATAACTACAGAATCGTTCTACTAATAATACTATTGACTATAAAAAAGTCGAAAAATTGTAAATATGTAAATCTAAATAATAAAAAATCAATATTACAGGAACGACTGGAAATCGTTCTTTGCGTAGTTCGACTGTTTTTGAGTCAGATGTAAGAAAAAAAAAATAGTGTTGGGCCATTGAAGTTAACTAGTAACTTTTTTTAATCTTTTTCGCTCTTCGTAAACGCTGCTAAGTGAGATAGAGTGCTTAACTTGAAAGCTCTCACACTAGTAAACTTTTAAACTCACCAAGCTCTAGAACTCAGCCACAAAATCGAATATGGTCAGGTTCTCTGACCAACATGTAGGGAAAAAATTCGATTCTGAAAATTCCCTCTACACTTTAGAAAATACAACATTGATTGTGTCAAAAATAATGGAAATTTCATTTGATAAGGGTAGTTTGAAGGGAATCCAGAAAAAAAAACAGTGCTACTCATGCATCTCAGTCTCATGGTAAAAATTTTACTCAGCAACGCTCACTTTTTGTTCGTTGGCCAACTATTTTCTTACAATACAAAAACAGTTAGTGTACTGATACGGACACAAACGTGTTTTGTTAACATTAGTCCTCCACCTCCCCACTCTGAGCAGTTGATTCTAACTAAAAAAAGACTATTTTAGTCCTACACTACGTTTGTTCAACTCTCCAGACAGAAACAAGGACATTTCTTTTTCCTGTAATTTTTTTGTGAAGTTAAATTGTAAAGTTTTGAAAAGTAATTTTCAATTTGACTGTAGGCTGAATAGCATCTCGTTGTTTCGTCTCTTAATCATTCAATTATTGGTTCATCATTGGATCATAATTTTAGGAATTTTTGGTAATATCGAAGAAAAATGACTATCACGGCAAAAATTTTAAAATCTGCAAGCATTCACATCTTAAAGTTACGGAATAAGAATTTTTTTGAACGAATCTTAAGTCATTAGTTAGTAATGATTCACGTTCGCTTTTTACAGGTAGAGCTGTAGTCATGTCTTGCAATTGTTTTTAGTTATACCAACTACCTAAGAAAGTAGCTTGAAGTCAGAAGTGCCCCGTTCGTTTACTTGGGGATCAGGATACTCCGGATACTGAAATGTCCCTATAGCCATCACTAAACAGCCATCTATTGTGTATTATAACAACTTACCGCTATAATGTTTTTCTGATTAGCGCGATGTTCCAAATATTAATCTATAAAATTTGTAATTGATGTGATATTGAGTTGGACCAAAGTCTTGAAATTAATTATGTTAATTAATATTTTATACGATTATTTATATTTTATACTAGAGAAATTTTTGAATTTTCATATGATACTATCTATATTTTTCACTCAATAAGCCAAAACTTTGATCAGCTTAATATTGCATTCTACTCTAAAGAAATAATCTTTGTTGTACCTTAATGATATTTCTTAAAAATAATATTAGAGAAATGTTTTTTTTTCGTTCTCTTGTATATATTTAAAAAATGTATAATGTTTATACAGGACAATTACAATAATCTCAGTACAGGTATGTGTAAAAAACTAATTATATAAGGCTCTTTTTTAACATTTTAATGAATACTGATGGAAAATTATAGGCTACTTAAAAGAATATAATATAATACGATACTTAACGGCAACCTAAAAACCGAATCGTCATTTCTCCGTATCCTTGATTTCAACGAAATGTATATCGTATTTATACATTCTTTACAAAAAAAAGGAAAATATAATCAAAGATGTATCTACTAAACGTTTCATCAAGATGAATAATTCAATAATGCAGTGTATAACTTTTTTAAGATTTATATGAATGTGCTTTTAACCTAGAGAGTTATTCAATCAATTTTTGAACTCTAAAGTACCGCGAATAATCTAATGAAATGTGTCATGTAAATTTTCATTTTTTAGAAAAACGGTTAATCAAAAGTAGGAAAAATGGAATCAGAAGGAAAATATTTGAGAAGTTTTTCAAAAATAAAATTAACAAATATAAAATTATACATTCCTATCAATTAAAGTACCATGTTCGTTTTTATAATAAGATAATTAATTTTTGTGGTAAATAACGTTAAAATGAAACTGATGTTACAATAATTGGACATGCCGTTATCAAATTATGATATTCACCATTAACTTTAATAACTAAATTCGGTTTATCATATATCTTTATGTCGTTACAAATGCCATCATAATAAATTTGATGTTCAATGAATGATTCATTTGTTGGCCAGTATCAGTATTCAAATCACTACAAGAAGTCATTGTTTTTTCAAGTGTATTTTTATGTTTATCATAATCACTATCTAACATTTTACAACTACCAATCGCACCATCAACACTATTTAAAGATTGTGGTTAACTTGGTCCATTACCAGATTTTGTATCTTCTTATTCTTTTTCATCATCTTTATTAGCAGCAGAAGCAGCAGTAGCAGCTTTTTTACGGAGGCGAATCTTCGATTCGCCAATAGTATTAAATTCTATCACGCAAAACAAATAAATGTCATAACTTCTGAAATAATTAAGATAAAAGTTTCGTTTTAGGCTTAAATTGAAGGTATTTAAAAACTCTAGAACCAATAATATGAAACAAAAAAAAAAATTATTAGTTTATTAATTATTATTAAAAATAGAAAATGACGAAATTTTTAACATCAAATATTAAGAAAACTATAAACAAATCGTGGATGCAATTTTTCGCCAGGATAATTTTAATGAAAAAATATATAAATAAAAGGGTTTTTTTTTTTTTATTTTGTTGCTAGAAATTTGTTGATTAACAAAATTGTAAAATCTTGTTTTTTTTATAAATCATGTAGCTTCTTTACAAATAGTCCCACAAAGTTGATTATCGTCTCAAAATGTCCCTTTTTCAAATCTCTAGGACCAAGGCTATACTTGAAAATTTTTTATTTATTTGTATTTTAGCGAAAAGCATTTGTTTATAACAACGACTACAATTAAGCGTGTTTCGATTATTATGTAGCATTTGAAACATTTCTGTCAGATTACTGTCATAGCCTTGGCTCCTGTAAATTTTATGATGAATTTTTTAAGCTTAATAAAATTTTTTTACAATAAATTGTTTTAAAGTTATTGGAGTTATAAACAATCACCGATTTTTTTTTAACATACTAATATTAAGACGCCACGCCGACTTTTTAAATGTGTGCATGCTCTACAACCATTTCGTTGATCGGTAAGCTAGTTTTCTTTTTGACCCATTCGTACTTGTTTGAATAATAAATATAAACACACAATATTTTTGACATATTTTTTTTTTTTTTTTTTTGGATTTTTGTTGTATGAATACTTTATTGTAAAATATTGTTAAATATCATTAATGAAAAAATAAAATAAAATAATTATTTTTTCTTAATATAAAGAATGATTAAATACATTTTTATCGATGGTTTTTATATTATTTTCTAATTTTTTTGAGGTTAGATTTTCATAGTAGATCATTATTTATAATTATCGGAGGAAAAAAAAATTATCTCAGAATAAAAAAAAATAAAATATAAATTAATAAATAAAAAATCAATAAATTGAATAAAAAAAGAGAATTTTATTTTTTTTTTTTTAATTCAAATTTGGTTTAAAATCATAAATTTAAATAACAGCTTTTCTAATTTTTTCGTATATCAATTTTACTTTTTTTATTTATTTATTAAATTTAAATCGAATTTGATCATCTCATAATTTTTTATTGTAGTTTAATGAAAAAAAAATAAACTTAAAATCAAAATATTAGTGTGTCAGCCAGTTCGCCGGAGTTTAGAAAATTTTTAATTTTCAACAGGGAACGCGTTCGTTACTAATTTTTTTTTCTATAATAATTTTAATTATAATAAATATATTTATTGAATCAATTTCAAATTAATTTTAAAACATTCAAAAATTGAAGGATAGAAAAATAATTAGCAATAAAAATGAAAGTCCAAATGCAATTTAAAGCAGATATTTGGTATTTCTCAATGATGGATTTCCGTATTAATCAGTTCTCATTGAGTAATTTATTGCAATTCTCCATTGTTTTATTATTTCAGTGACGTAATTTCGATATTTTTTATCCGTCCCTCTCTCCACGAACTAGCATACTGAGTGACCCCAGGCAAACCCCTCAACTTCATTTTAAGATTTATAATTACAGGTCAGGATCAACACTATTTGGATTATTTGGATTATTGTGCGTTATTTGGATTATTTGGATTATTGTGCACTATTTGGATTATTTAGCATTTGGTTATTTGGTTTATTCGGTTAGTTTCAAGGTCGTTTTTTTGCTTTAGTGGCGTAGAATGAAGCAACTGGCATATTTTAATTGTCGTTTATGGAGGTTTTAGCGGCGTAGAATGAAGCAACTGGCATATTTTAATTGTCGTTGTTGGTGGTTTTAGCGGCGTAGAATAAAATCTCTGTAGTTTTAGTGACGTTTTCTTGGTTGGCTTTAGCGTCGTAGAATAAAGTCTCCGTTAGTTTTAGTGACGTTTTTGGTTCTTTTTAGCGTCGTAGAATAAAAATTACGACCCCTTTTTGTCTAAATTCAGTTGATCCCGGCTTGTAAAATTAAATCTAATTATTTCATGAGAAGGTAACAATGTCACGTTACAGTTTCTTTTATAAATGAAAACATTCCAATTAGCATTGATCGTTGACTTTCAGAAATATGATAAAGCATTTCAATATTAATGAACAATATATAAATATAATTTACCATCATACACTGGTACTATTGTTGTTGATGACAATGTCAATAAATGTGTTACATCTAGTGGTGGACTTGGTAGTTCACCCCATCGTCGACTTTGTTGATGTGTTTTATTATCATCATCTCTATCTTTACCTTTTTGTTGCTTGTTTCGCATTTCAAATTCTATATCTGATTGTACTGGTGAACTAGGCCTAGCATCCCGGTTCCCTTATTTAATAAATATAAAAAAATAATATAATAAAATAATGAATATACATTAAAATATAAAAAAACTTACTTTGTCACTTGAGTGTCACTGAAAAAATGATAATCACTTGGTGTTGGGTGAATCGAAATTTTAATTTAAATTTTATTATTATCCTTAGCAACTGGACCTGGATTTTTAAGATCATCTATTGATTCATCGATAATAATACCATCATATTCACCCATTTCAGTTTGACTACTACTTGCATTACTAGCTTTTCTTTGTGAACCTTTTTCCATAGTACCTTTTCTTTTTCTTTTTGATGATAATGTTATTTTAACATCTTCTTGTATTTCATCTTTATTTTTTTTAGGATCAATCGTATTTAATTCATCACTTGATTTTTTTTTTGTTGAACTTTGTGTACAATTATTTATTAGTATAAAATCATTATTAACAACAGATATTTTACGTATTCTATCAGTTGATGTTACAAAAATTAATGATTTTGGTGTTGGTATATTAATTTTATTATCATCATTAATATTTTCCATATTAAATATTTCTTCTTCTGCTTCATGATTTATTGATAAATTATTTTCATCATTATATCATCATTTAAACGCCAATCATTCAACAATGCTTTTTCAAATAATGTCTTTGTTCAGTTGGTACTTAATTCTGGAAATTTTGGTTCAACAAATCTTTTCTATTTCGATTTTTTAATGACGAATATTTATCTCTAATCATTTGTTGGTTTTGTAATATTGATATTGTACTTGATATTTCACGGAATATTTCATCTTTTTCTCCTTATTTTTTTTTTTTTTTATATTCAATTTTAAGCCATTTATCACGATAATCTGCTGATAAATCTGAGAATTGTTCAGATAAAAAATTTTCACGTTCATTTGATGGTCGTAATGACATTTGTTGTAACTTTTTGTATTTAATTTATAATACTGAATCTCAGAGTATTTTTTCATGTTGTTCTTTTGGTAAATTTGATAATAGCCGAAATCTTCGTTGAGGAAATAAATTATTATCTGGTATTGCTGAACATGCTTAATGTGGTGTGTAAATCACCAAGTTTTATATGTATATTCTGCGCCGCTCCATTTATTTCAACATCAACCTGATGATACAAAAAAAACAAATATTTAATACTTAATTTAAATAAGAAAATGCACTTAAAAAAAAAATACTTACAACTTTTCTTGTGGTCTTAACACTCCCAATTTGCCGAACCTCACATGAAACAGTGAACATGTATATGATTCATCGTCTTGTTCAACAATAACATCAACTGCACCAGTTAATGTTGCTGAATTTATTTCATTGTAAAAATCACGAAAAAGACTTATAAATTTACCAATGTAATTCATACTGTACATTTTCATTTATCAATTCACTTGGTTAGCCAATTAACACAAATTATTATCAACGAAACAATATATCTAAATAATATTATCAATGACTCACACTATTGATAAATCACAATTGATATCATAACTATTAATCAAATTGTAATTTTTTTAATCACTGTCATTGTGTCACAATGACAATGTAAAATTTATAATTATCCAACCTCAAATTATGGATTTTTAATTATTGTTTTTTTTTATTAGAAAAGGAATATTGATCTTTAATGTGTTGTAGTAATAATTTTCAACATGATGGAAAATATTATCAATTATTTATTATTATTACATTTGTGTGAGCCGGTTATGCTAACCTAATACGGGTGTTTTATTTTTGAAAGAAAAACACTTTTAAAAGTCAAACTTTATTATTTATTCGTTTAATATATCAAGAGGCACGGTAGTGCCTCGCGTCAAGTATGAGAAAAAAAAAAAAAGTGGGAGAAACGTAAATAACTACCGTGCCTATATATACACGAAACAAAGCTAACCCTAACCCTCCAATTCCTTGGGAAATTATTTTGAAATATGATTGATCACATAAATATATTATGTCTTCTGATCATTTTATTAAATCAATATCACACTTTTTTATAAAAAAAAAACAGATTTTTTAGATGTATACTTTTTTTTTAAACTTCAAAATCATTTTCAGAAATTGCGTTTTTTCTTGAATTCTTTTAAAACCTTACCGCACTCTGACAAACATTATAAAACCAAAATCAGATTAAAGCATTATGGCTGCCAAGTCCAGAGCAATTCGACAACCTTATAAAATAAAAATTGAGCAATAATAGTAGAATGGTATGAAAGAACCTTTATTTATATCAATACAGTATTCAATATCGCATCGTTGGTGCTACAGTATTCAATATCGCAGCGATGGTGCGCGCGCCATATGCCGTTGATAGTGATTGATGGTGTGAAAGAACCTTTATTTATATCAGTACAGTATTCAATATCGCATTGATGGTGCTACAGTATTCAATATCGCATCGATAGTGCGCGCACCATATGTTGTTGGGATTATTACAGTTTCAGAAATTGCGTTTTTCTTGAAATTTTTTTCAAAAGTTAGGGCACTCTGACAAACATTATAAAATGGAATCAAATCAAAGCAACACAAAGCAATATTGCTTCCAGGTCCAGAGCAATTCGACAACATAATAAAAATAAAATTGAGCAAGAATAGTAAATGGTGTGAAAAAACCTTTAGGTATATTTACAGTATTCAATATTGCATCGATGGCGCGAATTTAATAATGATACTTTTAGCTATGTTTCCAAGTCACATGTTGTTATTGTTTATTTTTCTTTTCATCGAGTTTAATGAGTTTTTTTTTTTTACATTATATGTAAAAGGATTTATTTTTTAATATCTAAATCAGCTGCCAGAAGCATCTGTCTAAAGAGCAAAAAAGCTAACATATTTTTAAATACTACTTTTGACTTGTTCATCTTTTTGTGATGGTTGATGCACAACTATTTTGTAAGTTTGAGTAATAAATATTAATAATAATAATATGTCAGATAAAGTGAATAATATTTAAAACAATGATGACCAAGACATCATTATCAACGATTTTCTCGATGGTAAAATTGATCTATCACATGTTAATTTTAATGACAATGAAAGATGGTTGCTGTCAGTGAGTGACAGAATATCATCAAGTGTCGAAGATCTTCAAGCTTGGTTAAGAAAAGATTTATCAGTAAGTTCACTTGATGATTTGTCAAATGATACAACAAAAACAATTAATATAAGAACTTTTACGAGACCGAAAAAATGGAAGAATGAGTTTGGAATTAATAATGGAAATGACATCACCAACAAGTAATAATGTTTGGAAATTGAATTATCAACAAGAATCATCAATAAAAATAAATAATGAAAATGATAAGAAAAATCAAAAAGACAAAGAACACGTGTCAGCAATGTTGAGACCATCAGTGTCAGGCACGTTATTAATATCATTTTCATTATCAAATGGTCAAGAAAGTCTTAATGCATTTTTAAATATGTCACAATCAAATGGTATTAATTCTTTTATCAATTGAACGACCGATTTTAAGGATGCAACAATTATGAACACATCAAGACCATTTTTTTTAGATACATCAACAACAGATATTGATAAAATTAATGAAAACGAAAATAACAATAATAAATTTATTAACAATGAATTGGAATATTTACAATGTATAACGATGACATTGGTGATTGCTTAGCAATGGCTGTTTCACAAATTTAGTTGGATAATTCAAATGGTGAAATTGACGATAGTTTTCACAGTAATACTCTTACTAATACAAATAATACTTGATTGACAATTAAAAAAATAATGTAAACTTAAAAATTAAAATTAATCAATGAATTGATCAAGAGGCACGGTAGTGCCTCGCGTCAAGTATGAGAAAAAAAAAGAAAGTGGGGAAACGAGATAACTACCATGCCTAATATACACGGCATAGAGCTAACCCTAACCCTCCAATTCCTTGAGAATTTATTTTAAATTATGATTGATCAGAGTTAGCACAAAAAAGCTAACATATTTAGATGGTGTAAAAAAACCTTTATATATGTCAGTATAGTATTCAATATCGCATCGATGGTGCGCGCGCCATATGTTGTTGGGATATAGGCGCGAATCCCAGGTCTGTAAAGTTAGCACATACATTATAGCACAATCAAACCAGACTATAAAAAACAAAAAAAACGCACAAAAATTGCGGATTCCGCACAAAAAACGCATATAATTCGCACGTAACTCCTGATATAGTCCGGTTTGATTGTGCTATAATGTATGTGCTAACTTCACATACCTGCAAATCCTGTCATGCTAATTATGCTAATATATACAACATACACATGTTTGCTGATGAACGTAACCTTTTGTTCATATATCTTTTCGTTTTTATTGTGCTTTTGGGAATATATATATATTATTATGTTATTATATAAAAAATATTCATAATTATATATTTATTTGGTTTAAATTTGGATATTAATTGTCAAGGTAATTAATATTATAATAATACAATAAATAAATAATATCAATATAGATTGATGCATATAGTAATTAAGTAAATTTTATAAATTTGTATTGTGTGCAATTGTGTGATATTTTGGTGACAATTCATTGACATTTACAAATGAAAAACAATAGAAGAAAAGAATGAAATTAAATGTAACCAGTGCAATAAAATTTTTAGTGGAAAAAGAAGTCTTTATGCTTATACAAGTTGAATTCATGAAATTGAGCTGGTTAAGACAATAACTGAAAACGAAACTTGTGTATACTGTGATGAAAAATACGCAAATAAAACAAACTTGTATTATCACTATTCACATTTTCATCAAGTCTCAGATTATCAAACTATAAATTGTCCATTCGTAGGTTGTGATGAATCTGTGAATATATAAGTATACTTATTTAAAACTGAGAAAACACATTTGAAACAAGCATCATTATCCAGTGAAGATGGAAGAATTCGCTTTTCTTGATGATGATAGTGATTACAATGTTATTTGTTCATTTATTCATTTAATTAATAATAATTAGTGTGATATTTTCTAATATAAATTATATTTATTCATTGTAAAATATATTATTTATACAGATTTCATGGATTGGAAGGGTAGAGTTGAAACTAAAAAGGCTGCCCCTTTATAATAAAAGATACGAAGAGCAGAGTTTTGATAATTCCAACACCAAAAGACAATACATCTGCAACTGCAACTTTAAAAAATTCAAAACCACTGTATGTCCATCTATGATGGATGTTACAGGTGTTAAAGATCCTGACAATAATAATCAAAGTAAGGGTGCGAACTCACGACAAGCTAAAATTTCCGCTTATAAACATGGCGGCTATAAAAATAACCAAAAAGTAACTAAATTCACTAAATTATCACTGAATTAACTACTATTTACTGAATTAACTGCAAATCCGTGGTGTCTCTCCGTGACTTCAGAACAAGCTTGACACCACCAAGCTTGTTCTAAAATCACGGATTCGCGATAAATTTAGTAAATTTAGTTACTTTTTGGTGATTTTTATAGCCGCCATGTTTACAAGCGGAAATTTTAGCTTGTCGTGAGTTCGCACCCTAAAATTGATGTCAAGTATTGGTTATTTGATTGTAGAAAACCTTTAATTTTCGAAAAAAAAACTGTTTTTGAAATAATTCCATGTTAAATAAAGTGTATTTTATATTTTGTTATTTTTGGCTTATTAATATTATTTTATTATTGTTTTATCAATTATCGATATTTTATATTTTTTTTCATTGTTGTCAAGTGTATTAAATTTTAGAGCGGTGTGTTCACACGCAAGTTTTTGCTGCAATGCTTCATGCTTCATGAATGAGTGCCCTCACCGGTAAGTTTTCTCGCTCACTGACGAATCGAGTCTCCGCTCGGTCTCTACGACTTCACAGCTCTATGGTGTTATTCATTTTTCATTAGCAATGTACAATTGTAGCTACGAACAAAAGTATTTAGAAAAATGTGAATCGTGTTCATATGTAAATGTTTCCTTGTCAAACGAATTTATGATAAATCTTTTAATACCAAATAAAAATAACACATTCACTTTACAAGAACTTATTGATCAATCACTATCATTGTGGCACGAAGGGGTTGGTACATGTGTTGATTGTTTTAGATCAACGAAAATTCTAAGAAAGATTGAAGTCCTCAAAATTAATGATATCATTGTTTTAAGTCTACTCTACATCAATAAATTTAAATGGTCAAGTAAAAATGATAATTGCTTAATCAAAGGAATACCCACTCCTAAAATTGACATTTGTGGTTTTACCAAGAAGACTAGAAAGAAGGAGAGTCAACTCCGTACATTGGAAATGGGACAAAATATGTCCTGTACCTCGAGCTTCTCAAATTTGCCAATTTGGCGCTGATTGGGTTCTACGTATAAAGTTAGTTATTTTGTCAGTTATTTCCGCAAGAATACTAGCTGGATAAAAATTGATAATTTGTTCGTTGCTAGCAAAAACTGGCGAAGTAATGCAAAAAATGCTTACATATTTTTTTTTAGAACGAACAAAAATGAATACGGATGGTACCAAGTAATTTTATAAACTTTTTAATATTATGGTTTTTTCTATCGAATGATTGAAGGACTTCACAAAAAGATGTGATATCTAAACAAAAAAAGAAACACAGTTTTTTTTACAAAAAGGAGCGTCAAGTATTCGAAATCCCCACTAATTATGTGATTATAGTAATTTTATTTTATATTGATATTTATTAATTTTTTAGATACAAAAAGATATAATACCAAAATAAGTCAAGAAGGAAATATTTAACGCATATAATTAAGTCTTAATCTTTGACAAAATTTTATACTTGACCCCGCCCGGTTCTTCCCAAATAAAATTTAAAGACTTTCACACCAATGCAGATCTACTGAAATTTAGTAGTCGTTCACTTTCAACATAAATGTATGCGCAGTCACAACCTCGCGGCTTAATTATAGTAGTTTCATATACAAGAGACAAGAATAGAGCGTGACAAGTCTGATTTTTTTGAAAATCTATGAAAAGTATTTGAATTATATTAAATCAATGTCTTAGAGCTCAAACGCACGACAAGCTTACTTTTGCTTGTAAACATGGCTGACGTAATTCTGAGTGATCTAAGCATGCGCAACACGTAAAATTACTAGAAAAACCACGATGGCTGGGGACATATTACTAGTTTTATGGGAATTAGGACGGCCATGTTTACAAGTTCGACACAACCCAACTTGTTGCGCGTGCTCAGTGCGCTTTACAAGCAAACGTTAGCTTGTCGTGAGTTTAAGCCCTAACTTGTTACACATGCTAGTGCGCTTTACAAGTGAAACTAGGCTTATCGTGAGTTTAAACCATTAGCTTATTAGCTTTGTAACTGAATTCAACTAGATTTTTTGGTGTTATCTGGGAAAATTGCATGTGCTCGTGTCATATTGTGTCATACGCATTCATTATTAAATTGTTGATTGACGAAAAAAGTATATATATGTATAGAGATATATATATATATATATATTTTTAAACATGCCGGCAAGTTAACAAGATTGTACGCTGCCAGTCCTAAGCCTAGATAAAATGTGAAGGGTATATATATATATATAATAATGGATAATTGGAAAATACCATTAACTCTGTTGTCGAGATGTGTGTAGGCTTCAAATTTTATTTGGGAAGAACCGGGCGGGGTCAAGTATAAAATTTTGTCAAAGATTAAGACTTAATTATATTCGTTGAATATATCCTTCTTGACTTATTTTGGTATCATATCTTTTTGTATCTAAAAAATTAATAAATATCAATATAAAATAAAATTACTATAATCACATAATTAGTGGGAATTTCGAATATTTGACGCTCCTTTTTGTAAAAAAAACTGTGTTTCTTTTTTTGTTTAGATTTATTATCCTTGGATATTGATGACTTATGTTTTCCGTAACATCCAAGATGTCCTCTTTATATATTTTCCTTTTTCTTCGAGAAAATTTTTTTTATCTTTTATTCTTTTTTGTATTCCTGGCAATATATGTATGTTACTGATTCTTCTATCAATAAAATAGAAGAGTCGGTTACTATGGAATCAACGAGGATTTCTCACCATCCTCCTCTCTTACCGCCAGGAGGGAGCCAGCTGGTATATGACGGCAACCAACGGACCGTCGGGAAGTTTCGGGAGCAATGATCGGTGACGGCCATTTCGGTAGCAACTAGTATAGCAAGGAATGGTAGAGGGGCGCGGTCCACCATATTGGATTTGAAACGTCACTCGGGCGCCATTACTAAAATGTATATAGTTTTTAATATTGGCCGGAAGCGTAATAACCTACCCGTGAAGGAGAAAACAACATGGCCAAGCATTGGGCCAAGCCTGGCAAAATGTTGCCAAGTCTTGGCTGCCAGTCTTGGTCAGTGCTTGCACCAGGCTTGGGGATTGACGACAATTTAAGCTTGGCTACCAATACTGGGCCAAGCATTGGCTGCCAATACTCGGCCAAGACTTCCAAAAATTTAATAAATTTATAAAAAAAAAAATTTTTTTAATTGTTTAAACAATTTAATTTTTTTATTTATGTAATTACTAATTTATTTGACTGAAAAAACTACACCATAAATACTTGACATTACCAGGACTGGAACATGGGATCTTCTAGTTGAAACTCCAGAGCCTTACTTACTTAACTTACTTGTGTCTTTTGTTATTATTTTTGGGGTATTTATTAATTGTTATTTTCAGGATTAATTACTTTGACAGCTTTATCCGGCCCTTCTACCAAAACCCACACACTGAGCGACCCTGCGGTTTTTCTCTAGATTGCTTGTTTCGGTTGTTTTATTCATTGTTTGATTGTATTTTGTCCGGGTATGATTGTGTTCTGAGCTCGTGAATTCGTTATGCCTTTTTCCGGTTTTAAGGTGATTTGAAAACCCCTCGATTTTATTAATTACGTTTTTGGATACAAATTATTATGATTATTATGTTGATTCATTGGTTTTTCAGTTTGGTTTATTAAAATGGACAATTTACAGGCAAAATGACGGTAACAAGTGGTCCGAGAAGATGACTGGCAGAAATGTCATGTTACAAATGGCGCCCGAACAGGGACTTGCTTGTTATTGTTATTTTATTCTGATAATAATTATTATTAAAAAATCCGTCGGGCTAAACTAGATGCGATATTAATAAATAATTATGAAATATTGTTGACAACTCCGTCGTATTATTTATGTAAATAATTTACGCGACGCGATATCAACAATTACTAATTTCGTGTAACAACTCCGTCAATTAATTTTATTATTTAATTTTAGCGCGATATTATCTAATAAACTCGCGAATTAGTAGTTTTTAACTCCACTAGAATATTTATTTTATTATTATAGACGCGATATTACCCATAAATTATTTTAAACATTAATTTATTATTACTTTTATTATTGTATTGTAGCCTTAATAATTTCAAATTCTCGCGCGTCTAATCTACAGTATGGCGGAGATATTGCAGTGCGCGTGTGCGGGCCTCACGGCAGAGAAGGGATGAAGAAGCCGGTGAACCGGGGGCTGACTTCTCATTCGTTTTCTCGCGTTAACCGTGTACAGACCGCCATTGTGACTAGCTGTCAGTTTAGACGCCGTGAAATATTAAAGAGCTTAAAAGTGATTAAAAAAGTGTGATATAGTCATAAATAATTGTGCCAATAAATAAAAGGACCTTCATACTGCAGTGGCTACGAGATATCAAGGTAAATAAATTAATTATTTACAAGTTTTCTTTGTTTGATTCACTTGGTTATCCAAGCCATTAGATTCTTTTGTCTCACTGTAGTTTTCTCCTCTTTCTTTTTGCATTAATTATTATAAATTCTACATCTATTAATTATTTAATATTATATATAATTACTGTCATAAAATGTAATTAATTATTTAGTAGTTAAATTGCGTATTTATCATTTTTCCCTTGTGTGCGTCGACAGGCCCATGTGGGTTTAGACCTGTTGAGCAACTCACAGACCTCTCTCTCTTACACACGCGTAATATTGGGGGGAAAATAAAAATCCTTTGTGTGTAGCCTAGTAACAAAGGAAATCCTTTGTCTTTGCTTGCCTTTGTCTAAAATTTATTCAGGTCAACCTGAATATCTTTTATTGTTAATAATTAATTATTTATAATTTTTGTATTGTTTATAACAATTTAATATTAAATTAATTTATAGAAAATAAATAAATTCGCGAAATAACGGCCGACCCGTTATTTTATATGTTACAGATGAGGGAATTAAGATCAGCAGGAAGAACTAGCAGCGACTCTTCTGTATCATACAGACGCACCAGGACATCCGGTAGGTCACACTTCAGATCAAATAATCTGATAGATTCTGACGGTGATGATTCAGATGTCAGAGAACCACCGAGAAAAACAACACCAGAGCTCGACACACCAACAGTACCAGTTGCTACTGACAGGATTTTCGAATCAATTTGGTTAGACGCATTACAGCCCTATCAGCAAGAACTTGGTAAAGTTGCTGGTGTTAATCCAGACCTGTCAACAGCATTCTCTTCAGTCTATCAACAGTTGATGACATCTCAAAGTACAGCAAACCCACCAACTGTTGAAACTGTAAATCCACCAACTACCGTAGCTGTAAATCCAACAACTGTTGACGAGGCTATGATGGATCATGCGGATACAGGCAGTTTATGAACTGACCATGATTATACTTCTGAGATCTTGGAGCAGATGGAGACAAATTCAGCTGGAGACACACTAGATTGCACACCTGGTGGAGATTCAGATCTTGAAGCGTCATCACTCAAGTCTGTCCCTACCAGGCTTGTACGACTTGATCAAGGGATTCCTGAAGTTCGTTTGGAGAGAATTGATGTACCAACTGGTCCAAAACCAGCAGAGCTGGAAAAGCCAGTCGTTAAAATAGCTTGGTCGCCATCACAACAAACTGAAAAATTAAAACCCGAACCAGTTACACAGCCAAATTATATTGAATTGATTGACCTGAAAGAGCCAGTCACTCAAACCAATAAATTATCATCACAACAGTCTGGGGATATCGAGTTAATAGACCTGGAAGAACCAGTCACTCGTCCAGCAGCCACTACACCAAACTTGAATTCAATTAGTCTGGATGAACCAGTTATACAATTGGATATTCCAACTGGAGAAACTGGTAATGATTTATATAATCCAGTTTTTACAGCAGTAGATCCACCAATTAATCTAGCTCGAGGAATTAATCCTAAACCAAGCCTGAAATTGTTCACTCCAATTCCAAGCTTGGATAACAGCTTAAAACCCAAGCCAAGCATAATAAATGTTGAGGAGGTGGATTATCCAAAGATAACATTTGGTATGCCGGAAACAGCTAGGCTTCACAAAAAGCAGCTTGAGGAAAAACCTGAACCGGTACAGGTTCCAAGTGAAGAACCAATTGTACCAATGATAGTTAAAAGACCACAGTCTTTGACACCAGCATCTGAGGAGGAACTCGATTCGGTATATTCTCATCCAGTTTTGAAAACTGAAATGTACCAGGAAGTGAGAAAAGTGATGTAAAAGTACGAGGCAACTCCAGCCAAAAGTGAGTCTGGACTAACTGATCCATTACTAGCTGGTACTTTTATGAGCCAGCCAAGACCATCCGTTGCTAGCACCATACCAGTCGTAACCAGACCAGCTGGGTATCTTCCACCAAGTGCAAGAGGTGGATATAGACCACCGTTTAATTCAAGAAGTGGTCATCCACTTTCAGCATCATCAGGGTCAGCAGCTGAACCAAGGTCAACAACTTATTGGACACCTGGAGCCAGCAAAACACCAACAAATAGTGCATTTGCTGGAAATGCAACATCGTCAGCTTATTGGTCAACTGGAACCAGTAGACCACCAACTAACACTCCTGCTGGAAATTCAACATCAGCCAGTAGAAATAAACCCAATCGGAAAAAGCTTCACTGTAAAACCTGTGGCTCTCATAGACATGCTACCTTTCAACATACAGAGGAGAATAAGAAGGTACCATCAACAGGTACTTCTTCAAAAAATTCAACTGCTGGTGGATCTGCTAAGCGAGAAGCTGATCGTCCAAAGATGGAATCGATAGCTGTACAAACCGAAGCAGAAACCAGTAACTGAAATTGCTGGAGCTTTAGAGATCAGCCAGAAGCAGGATCAAGCAGCTTCAATGATGACACCAGAATCAACCAGACGTGTTAGTATAGCAACAGATGTTGATTCTGGTTATCCATCAGCACCAACAACACCAGCTGTGTTCGATCAGCCATCACCACCACCGATGGCTGGACCTGATTAATGGGCACGTAGCCAGCAAACCAGCCGACTCGTCAACATTTAGCTGCTACCACGACAAGGTTCGATTCTCCACCACCACTAGTTGGACCTAGTAATTGGATTCCTGGTGGAACAGTTGATGGTAATATTGTCCAATATCAACCACCTACTTAATATGGATATTCAGAACCAGGCTATCCTTATCGTGAAGTTCGTACTGCTCGGTATGCAACACCTGGATTCACCATGGAGACCAGAGTCAGAAGAAACGTTGCTCTACCAGGCTATCCTGTATATATATATATATCGAGATATATATGCTATAGGTTACTCTGACAGAAAGTAACCACACCACAGCGAAAGAGCAAGCGATATACAACGTCCTACCTATGCAGCGTATCGACATCGTAAATCACCCTCGAGAGCATGCACTATGCATTGGGAGCTTAGTTGGACTCATCAACGACATTAACTGGTTCCATCCTAGGACCCAGTCAACACCGAGTCTAAGTCGGCTAACTCCACCAAGGAGTCATGCCAGCTTCACCAGTGACATCAACTAGCTCCACCATAGGAGCATGCCACACCAAGTCACCAGCCAACTCCACCAAGGAATCAGCTAGCTTCATCGGAAGCCAACCATGGACTGTCACCAGTCCCGGTGCCATCAGCTAGCTCTGAGAGCCGGCCGACGACTGGCAGTGAGATGCCAGCAATCACCAGTTTTATGGATTCTCTATCCCCTCTTCCGTTTGACCCACTCTATACGACCATTGATATGCACACCTGATGCGACTCTTCGGTGGGAGTCTCGAAGTAAGGGATACGAATCTGACGCAGCCAGGGTAGGAATCTGGATTATCCGCTCGTGGTGGATGTCTACCAAGTCAACACCGATATTCAGGCGAAAATAGATGTCACTACCAAGGCTACTCACAAACCTGTGGTATTCATTAACGTTTTAGTTGATAATTCCCCTCAGACCAGACCTCTAACTATTTTCGGGATCGCGAGATCTGCCAAATCTTCTTACAGTGTTCACCCAGCCATTCATACACATACACATACACTCCTGTACACGCTCTCTACCTTTCTGTTACTTTGTGACATTCATTGTCATTACACAAAAAATAAATAGTGGGAGTTAAAGAACTTTAGCGAATTCAATCACGTGACGTGAATAATGATAAGCTTCAAAATTTAGTCGATAGTAGCGTAACCACGCTACCACAAAAAAAAAAGTATTTTACTCTTTAATTTATTTGAATTTTTGTTATTATACCTATATAATATCTGAAAATGAAAAAAATTATAATTAAATGATTTTATATTCAATTTGAATTATTGCTATACTATTTATTTATAAATTAATGAAAAGAATTTTTTTTTTTCTTTGCTCTTTTAGTGGAGGGTTTGAGAATTGAGGGTAGTTTTTATTTAGGGTGTTGGTTGCTTTGTTTCTATTTGAGATAACAAGAATTTTAAATATTTTCAGTGATTTAAATAATTAAAGATATACATTTACATATTTTTGAATAGACAGATAAATATCTAACTTTGTCAAAAACAAATTGATCAATTTTTTTTTTTTCAATTACTCATTGGGTGTCAACAACATTGCAATTTATTCGGTAATAAATACTTCCATATATTTATAATATTATTTATTAACGACTTTAGATCTTTAAATGTAAATAACAAATAAAAAAAAAATATCAATCAATAATTTCATTGTAAATAGATATTATTTTTAATACATATATTTTTTCTTCAAACTCATGAAAAATATTCAGCTTGTTGATTGTGCTTACTTTATTTCACTGCCTTAACAAAAAAAGAGTCAATATAGTTTCTTAAACTAAAAAGTAAATGAATCTAAAAAAATTTGTGTGTGTTAGTAGTACGCCCGAGGGAAGTGAAACTTCTTTCGCATTCTATCAAGTTACTTGTAACAATTCCAATAATATAAACAATCAATTAATTAATGATGATAAGAATATTATTATTGATGATATTAATAATATTAGAAATGTTGATAATATAAATGATGATATCAATATGATATTGATAATATCATCAATATAATATCGTTATTGATATTATTATTATTATTATTAATAACATTGATGTTATAAATCTTTAATATTATTGAAACTATTATTAATATTATACCGATATTAATAATATTAATATCACTGATATTATTATTATCGATGATATTATTGAAATTATTATTGTTATTATTATTCAAACTATGAATTAATTTATATATTAATAATATTATTATTAATAACAATGATTTCAATGATATTATATAGAATAATAATGTCAATAATAATTTCAATAACATTATGGATTAATAATAATATCAATATAATATTAGTAATAATTACAATAGTAATAATTATATTGACAATAACATTTATAATAATAATATTTGAAATATGAATACTAACAATTATTAATATTTATATATAAATATGATTGTCATTATTATTATGATTCTTTTTATTATTATGAATATTATATCCATATTACTAATATTATTATCATTATTGTTAATATGATTAATACCATTGTTATTATTACTAATATTATATTGATATTATTATTATCGATAATATTATTGGAATTATTGTTGTCATTTTTATTTATACTATAAAAGTTATATATCAATAATATTATTATTAATAACAATAATTCTAATAATATTACGAATAATAATCATATCAATATAATATTAGTAATAATATCAATGGTATCAATTATATTAATAATAATATTTATAATAATAATATTTGAAATATAAATACTAATAATTATTAATATTTATAGATAAATATTATTGTCAGTATTAATATCATCATTCTTATTAATATTATTATTATTATTATTATTATTATTATTATTATTATTATTATTATTATTATTATCGATAATGTTATTGAAATTATTGTTGTTATTTTTATTTATACTATGGTTATATATATTAATAATAACATTTATAATAAGAATATTCGAAATATAAATATTGATAATTATTAATGATTAATATTATTATTCTCATTATTATTATTTATACTATGGTTATTTATATTAATAATATTATCATAAAAACAATAATGCCAGTCATATTAAGAAGAATAATAATATCAATATAATATCAATAATAATATCAATGGTACTAATCATATTCATAATAATAATATCAATGATATTGATTATACTAATAATAATTTTTAATTGAGTATATTCATTTATTATTTTTTTATTTACTATTTTCATAAACGCTGCAAACCGATTAGCTACACTATTGGCAACGCACACACACACAGCATTCATTCTAAGCATATCTCCTTCCTCACTCGTATAATTTCTCCTTCATATAATTATTTATTAGTTGTTTCATCCATTAGTTAATTTTTTTATTTGTTAATTTTTTGCGCATCGTTTATTGAGTCAGTAATACAGTTCTAGTAATAGATTGAAGGGTCATTGGACTGAATCACAATTATCTTAAACATGTAGACACAAATGCATATATCAGAATAAAATATGAAACATTTAGCTGTTGGATTATAACAATATCGTGATTCTTTGAATAGAAATTACCGACAAGATAAATCTACTCGAAGTACACGGTAAGAACTATCCATTAAATTTCACGTGATTACACTTTAAAAGTTACCCAAATGCAAACCCCACATTTATTACTCCTTTATCCGGGATATTAATGATGTGTTAATAAATTTCACGTTGTAATATGATGTGAAAGAGTATGTTTTGTTTTTCAGTATTTCCGATCATTTATTATTTACTTTTGTAGAAATTTGTACGGGGAAACATGCTTTTTCCACGTTGTATTCCGAATTCTTCACGTTTAAGGCATTGATATTCACTGAGTTGACATATATAGAATAAAACCATTCTAATTTCAGTAGGTACCGAGTGATTTTGAAAATTTTTTTCGTTGCTTCAACGAAAAAAAAAATTAAGAAAGAACGTGGTGAACCAGTCAAATTAAGCTACGTCATGAAAAGTGGCGTGGAATGTAATCTTTTTCATTTTACAGTGTTACCACGTGATTTTTTATTTGTGCTTGTCCTTAGTATATTAATTTATAAAAATGAATTGCATGTAATTTATCTGTTAAATGAATACACGACGAAGGATGAACAGTAGCTAAGGAAAAGATGAAGCTGAGGAATTAAGGTAGCAAAAAAAATTATGTGGTAAGCACCTCTGATTCCTCATCTTCATCTTTTCCTTAGCTACTGCTTTCCGTTGGACATTTTAATTTTTTGGAAATAAATGACATGTATTTTATTTATCAAATAAATGAAAATACCAAGGACAAGCAGTAGCTGAGGAAAAGATGAAGCTAATGAATTAATGTAGCCAGAAAAATTATGTGGTATGGTACATAAATTCATTAGCTTCATCTTTTTCGTAGCTACTGCGTTTTCTTGGACATTTCCATTTTCTAAAAATAAATTAAATGTATTTCATTTATATGTATTGTCCTTGGTATTTGTATTTATTTAATTAACAGAAACATTACAAATCATTATTTTCAATAAACTAAAGTTTTGCATCGTTTGAGAAACATTTACATATCTTGCAAAAAATATAATTGCTTTTTTAATGTAACAATTTGTTTTTCGTTTTGTTTTTTAATATTTACTGCAATTGAACAATTAAAATAAAATTGCAGATTTTGACTTCCAGGTGTAAAACACAGTTTAATTAATAATGATTTGATAATGTAAGTTTTTGTTTGGAATAAAAAAAAAAATAAATAATTTCTAACTTGCAAAACACGATGATTCGATTATTTTCCATATTTTTTGCTAATGAACCTCTTAATAATGACAATAACTCTTATTTTACTTGATAATATATTAATTCGTTTCCATTATTGTTTATATTTTGGGTTATGATGACAAATGTCATATGACGTCTATATACACGGCATCATCCGTGGTTTCAGATGAGTCAAAACGTCATATATATACAAATGTATGATTTCGAATGGTGTCGCCCTCTTGTGCCTTGCTAGCTGATAAGACAGAACCCTACATACCAAAATATTTCGGGGATCATTCCAAAATTTCAATATTCTATTGAGTTTACAAATGCAAATTCGGATTTTAAGACAATCAAATGTAACATAAATATGTTGGAATTTTTATTTGTGTTTTATCAAAAATTGAAAAACTGTATAATGGTTGAAGCATTTGATGGGAGAAAATGAATTGCGTAAAATATAATTCAACGGAGAATAAAAATTGAATCATAAAAGTAATATTGGAAAAAGCTGTTGATCGTTTTAGTTGAATAAATTTGAAAACAGAAAGACGCAATTTAACTGACAAAGATATGTTGTTATTCGGCTGGCTTGATTGAATGGATAATTATTTTATTATTGAAAGCTCAATTATTAATTATGATATATTCGGTTGATATCGTTTTTAATCTAACCTTACTAGCCGAACTTCAAAATAACTGTATGTTATGTAAATAGATAAATCGGATTTTTTAGAATGTTGTCACTGGTTAATTATTTGTATTACTCTATCCTATTTGTATATATTTAAATGAAAACAAAACATAACTTTACGATTGATGTCCCGAAAACACCTCAATTTTTAATTACCTATTTATTCATCATACTTTTAATAATCAAAAGACGTAAAATATCTAAAAAAAAATGTCAAAATTCTGAAATATAAAGTTAAATAATTTGCCGGATAGAAAAAAAAAAAAAATTAGGCGCTATTTCGATACATGTTAATAATATTATAATAAAAACCGCTCAATTTTTTTTTTTTTTTATCCAGCAAATTACTCAACTTTATATTTCAAAATTTTGACATTTTTTTTTAGATATTTCACGTCTTTTGATTATTAAAGGTATGATGAATAACACTGTGAACACTGTGATGAATAATAAAAAACAATCGAATACTAAATTTCTTGAATTGCATGAAAATAAGACATATACGTTTGTCAGAATTTGTAGTAATCGGTAGTGAAAAGGGTGTAATTTGTAGTTCAAAAATTAAGGGTGGAAAAAGGGCTAAAATGTATTTTCTTTAAAAATTAAATAAAAAATAATGATAAGTAGGTCAAATAGCTTCATTGAAATTTCTAGTAATTTGTAGTGAACGAATTCGAATATCTTTACTACTAATTAGCTAGAGTGTTTCTACATCTACTTGATATTTTAATTTTAATTTTGATTGATGAATGAAAAAGTTACGCAACATTTTATTAAGGTATTATACCAAAAAATTAATTTTTCTGGAAAAACGGTTCAACTACAAATTATAATTTCTTCACTACAAATTGGCTAGAGTGTTCCTGCATCTACCTGATAATTTAGTTTTTATTTTAATTAATGAATAAAAAAGACATTAAAATTTCAATATTTTGGCGTAAAAAAAAATAAATAAAAAAGAATATCTGAAATTATTATTTGGGATACCGGGAAATAAACATTTATTCCTAATCTCTACAAGTCCCCCTGCATCTACCACAATTCTTTTATCATAAAGAAAAGAGTTATGCAATTTTAATTTGATCGTTGCTCCGAAAAAAATTTTTTTTTTTTGTTATTAATTCGTTTACTACAAATTACTACAAATTTTAATGAAGCTATTTGACCTATTTATCATTATTTCTATTTAATTTTTAGAGGAAGTACACTTAAACTCTTTCTCCGCCCTTAATTTTTGAACTACAAATAAAAACCGTGTCACTACAAATTACTACAAATTCTAACAAACGTATATGTCCTATTTTTATCGCTCTAGGTTAAATTTTGAAGAAGGTACCTTTTAACCTTTATCTAACCCTTAATTTATTTACGACAAATTAAACCCTTTTCTACAAATAAAGACCTTTCAAATGATCATTACTAGAAGTTTCTACGATAAAGTGGGGTGCCAGGTTTTTTGAAACAAATAATTACAAAGATATTAAACGAATTAAAACTGTTGACGTCACGAACCACTGACTTAAAATACTTATACCCGGTAAGCTCACTCGCGTTTTTTCAAAATTGAGGTGCGACTCTACCAAGTCTCTTGATAAGACGGGTTATTTGTTCTGCGATGAGAAGGTAGTAGTTATAAATATAAATTCGTAGAAAATTAATTGTGGTGCTTACTGTATTCGGTTACTTCATTTAACGTTATTTTTTGTGTTTATTTGACTAATGTACTATGATAAATAGCATAATAACATAAATCGAAAATGATTAAACACGTAAATATGTCAATCAATTGAAAAAAATAATGCCACGAATTCATTTTAACGAAATACAGTGGAAAATAAAAATATTTATTATCTAAAATTAAAACTATCAAACGTAATTAATATATGATCTTTATACTTCATTTTTCGATATTATATGATATTTGAAAAGAGCAAAATAGTTTAATTATTACTTGGGAAACTCCGATTTTCGTAAAATAACGGAATTAGAAGTAATGCCAATTGGATGGTTCTCAAAGTTTACAATCCCTATAACGGACTATATATGGCTATAGAGAATTTCTTTTTCGTAGATTCAGACTGTACGGAGTAAGTGAACGGGGTGCTTCTGAGGGCTGGTTTTTTCGTCCACAGTTACAGTTAACCAGTAGTTATTTTTTTAACTACTAGTTTGTTAACTGCTAGTTTTTTTTTTTATCGATCGTTGGAATAAATTTTGAATTAAAAAACTAGATGTCAGGATATTGTAATACTAAAAGAAAATAAAATAAATAAAATGAAAAAAAAAATATTAAATATAAAATAAATATTAAATATCAATTAATATTGAAATAACAAATAATAAAAACAATAAAAATAATAAATAACAAATTATGACGCGCAATAAAAATCATAAATAATAAAGATCATTGGTTATATAATAAATAAAACTCGTAATAGTTTTTTGGTTATGTGTTGATGTTTACACTTTTTTTGACATATTAATAAATATTAAAAAAGAAAAAATTTTATTATCAATTGATTTATTTAAATTAATGAATAATTAAATTTTAAATATGATAAAATTTTATTTTTTACCAAGCTA
>MKYW01000195.1:71346-86559 GCA_015776835.1 Aphidius ervi
CTTCAAGATGGGGGCGATTCAGCCAAGCAATTCAGATTGGCACTGATGTCCACCATCTTGAAGATTCAAATAAATGATAATTTCTGAACGGACATCTGCGAGCAGAAAGACTGCTCGTTTGTTTACACTATATACGCTTTCAATGTCATAAAGGTCTTTTCACACTGTCCACCAATTTTTGTGTCACTGCGATCTGAAATACTATCTAGAGATACATTTCCGTTTCTGCATTGCGTATTACGTGTACGCTGTATGTATTTTTTTTTTCCTTTTTGTTTGTTACCAGTAAGCATGCATGCAGTAATTCAGATAACAGTAATACATATTTTTCTAGGTTAGTTCCAGAGGTAGCTCATCTGAAATACAGCTTGTTTTTACAGTGTATACACTGTGAATATACGCTTTCAGGGGTATAAAGGGTTTTTTACACTGTCTACCAATTTTTATGTCGCTGCAATCTGAAATACATCTCCGTTTCCACGTTACGTATTAAGTGTACGCTACTTGTATTTTCGAATGTTATATATGTAATATCATAGATAAAAAGATGTTGTACAACATCAAAAAAAAAAAAGCGTGTTGCGAGTACGCGCGAGGGAAGTGAAACTTCTTTCGATGTAGTTGCATGTCACGCTGAATATCTCGCTGAATAATAATAATAATAATTATAATAATATTAATACTGACAATAATATTCAAATATAAATATTATTGGTTAATAATAATTATTAGTATTTATATTTCGAATATTATTATTATAAATTTTAAGATTAATATTTTCGGGTTTTTCATCTAATTTTAAGGCTTAAAAAAAAAGGAAAAAAGGCGTAACAACCTTTGATAAAGAATAAAGGGTGTATGTTCAGGCCTTTTTTTCGATTATCAAAATCATTTTTAATAAAAGATGAAGATTTGTAATTATTTTCATGTTTTTTTTATCAATAATAAATTATTGATAATTATCAGTAAACAATCAATATTTTTGAAAATCCTGCCATTAAATAAATTTCAAATAAAATTGAAAATACGCTCTTCATCTTTTATCAAAAATTATTTTGATAACGGAAAAAAAGCGTAAATCCTTGAACATACGCCCTTTTCCTTTTTTTTTTTTAAGTGTTAAAATTAGATGAAAAACCCGAAAGTTGATAAATTTGCACTTACGCCCTTTTTCTTTTAAGATTGACTTTTATGGCATTTACGCACTTCATCCTTTAATGCGACGATATAATTGATACCATTGATATTATTACTAATATTATATTGATATTATTCACAATCATAATATAATCGGAATTTTTGTTATTTATAATAATATTATTCATATATAACCATAGTATAAATAAAATAACAATAATTTCAAAAATATCATCGATAATAATAATATCAATATAATATTAGTAATAATAACAATGGTATCAACGATATTAATAATAATAATAACAATAATATTATCGATCTATAATGATATCAGTGATATTAATAATATTAATAATAATATTGACAATAACATTCATATATAAATATTGATAATTATTAGTATTTATATGTAAAATATTTTTATTATATATATTATTATTAATATCAATACTATTGTGAATAATTGATGAAATAATCGAAATTATTGTTGTTATAATTATCATCATTTATATATATTTATAGTATGAATAATAATAATAACAATAATTTTATAAATAATAATATTAATAATAGTTTTAATAATATTAAAAATTTATAATATCAATGGTATTAATAATAATTATAATATCAATTACGATATAATATTGATAATATTATCAATATTAATATTTCGAATATGATCAATACTCAGTTATACTGTATAATAATATTTAATAATATTTAAATAAAAACATTGTGACCGAGCGTGTGACAGAGCGTGTGACCGGGCGTGTGATAGAGTGTGTGATGCTCAGCGTAACGCTAGCGGGGCCTTAAATTTTGTCGCTACCCTCCGTAAAGAAGTTTCACTCAAAAAATAGAGATTCGAAATAGTTACGACCTAGCAGTATGTCATATAGCAGCAAGTTATGGTGTAAAGAAATCATTATGCTTATCAAAGCGATTCTCAGAAAAAGCTGCCCCAGATTGCAGTGACGTAAAAATTACGGTGGAGAAAGACCTTTATGACGCCTGATTGAATTTGAAAAAAAAATCAAAGCCTTAAATGTGGAAGATTTTAGCAAAAATTTCATATGATCAAAAGACTTCACAAAACGATGTGATATCATAACGAAAAAAGAAACACAGTTTTTTTTACAAAAAGAAGCGTCAAGTATTCGAAATCGTCAACAATTTTGTGTAGACTAATTTTTCGGCTATTTTATTCTTTAAATACAAAAAGACATACTACCAAAAAAGTCAAGAATTAAATATATTTTTGATGCATAGAATTAAGTTTCAACTATTTAAAAAATTTAAAAAATTAAAAGGGGCTTTTTGAGATATCTTGAAATTCGATGGTGGCGCCCCCAAAAATTGAAGAAAAAAAAAAAAATACGGGTTTTTTCTAAGGCTGAAATCTACAACATATCAAAAAATCAGCGAAATCGCAGAGGGTCAGGCCGCGAACCCCGTGGTTTGGCTAAGAATGCCAAATATATATATCGAATAAGGTGGAATCAAGTTTAAAATTTCGTCAACAGTTGAGAAACTTAATTCTATGCATCAAAAATATATTTAATTCTTGACTTTTGTGGTATCATGTCTTTTTGTATTTGAAGGATAAAATAGCTGGAAAATTGGTCTACACAAAATTGTTGACGATTTCGAATACTTGACGCTCCTTTTTGTAAAAAAAACTATGTTTTTTTTTTTGTTATGATTCAAATTACTACAACCTTCATTTCTTACTGTTTTCAACTAAATTTTAACATTTCTTTTTGCATTCAAACGAGTATACTTATCTAACAATTCATTTAAACACTCATTGAAACGCTATATAAAATTGTCAAGATTTGTCACTGATCTGCCAAATAAGGCGCTAAAAAAATAACTAATAAAGTGCTAAAAATCTAATTCAAAACCAAGATAGCTAAAGTAGGGGAAGTCTAGTTATAAAAATATTTTTAAAAAAATTTGAATATCATTAATATTATTATTTGGAATATTAATAATAATAGAATATAACCATTATTGTTATATTATCATCATTTAAAATATCAATCATGATGACCCTAACGATATGACCCAACCCGTTTTGTGGGTTGGAATCAGGTTACTTTGGGGTTAAATTTTTATAAGGTTTCTTCGTGGTTGGATAAGCGTTACCTGACGTTTGCAAATTGCGCAAAAACAAAACATTTTTTTTTGAGCTATTGTATTGACTTTATGTATCTTACTTCTGATTGAATAATGAATGTTTGTAAAAATACATGATTAAGAAGGCAATTCCCATAATCTCTGAAATGGAGGTATGGTTCAGCTCTCAAATCAATAAATTCAGTCATAATTTTTCCACAGCTTTCATGTTTCATCGGTCTAAGTCCTATTCCAAAAATATTGTCTTGAGAATAATCAGAAGTATCAAATTTTTTTGACCTTTTTTCATTCCTTTATGGATATTAAAATTTAAATAATATAATAGACTATCAGTATCGTGATACATCAATTTTGCATTGTTGCCAATTTTATATTTTATATAGTTATAGTTTTTTAAATTTGTAGTTTTTTTTAGTTAAAAACTTGTTAGTTTGTAATTGAAAAATAAAGGGGTAAAAAGCATTTTTCTTTAAAAATAGACCAAAACCGTTGTAAAAAGGTTGAAAATCTTCGTCAGAATTTGTAGTAATTTGTAAGAGAAAAATTAAAATCCATAGAACAATAGTTTTCACGGAAAATTAATTTGTCGATTAAGGTAACCTACAAACACGGGTAATAAACAAATTAATTCTCCGTGAAAACTATTGAACTACAAATTCTAATTTTTTCACTACAAATTGCTGGAGGCCTGCCTGCATCTTATTTTCATAATAGTTTTTTCTGAATCGATCATTAAAAAAGTTATACTATTGTTTATTAATCTTCTTATAGATATTCATTGATATCCACGTGAATCAGTTGAACTGCAAATTCTAATTTTTTCACTGCAAATTACTCCAAATTTTGACAAAACCTTTCAACCAAAGAAAAATGCTATTGACGCCTTTTTAACCCTTTATTTTAAACTACGAATTATAAGTTTTTCACTAAAGAATACTATAAATTTAGAACTTTATTTTCAGCCCTATACAAAATATCTAGGCTGAAGTCACACGCTAACTTCACGGATCCATTTAAATAATTTTTGTATATGTCGAGGTCAGGTGTATTTCCTGAAATTTTCCTCTGCCCACAGCACATTTATTTTCTGTTAATTCTCGTTAATTTCTTGCAGGGTCACTTGTAATAAAATAAACTCAAAATAAAAAGCTGTAAATCGAGCTGTATTTCTATTGATTTTTTTCTGCCTACAGCTGTTCTATTCTATTTTAATTTTTCCAAATCAATTACAGGCTAGCTTATAAAAAGCTAAACTGAAAAAGAAAAGCTGGAAGTCAAGGACAGGTGCACTCCTTGAGATTTCTCTCTGCTTATAGCTGATCTATTTTCTATGAATTTTAAAGAATCAAATCAGGCTAGCTTGTTTTGAATTCAACTTAAAAAAAAGCTGTAAATTGAGGTGTATTCCTATTGATTTTTTTCTACCTACAGCTGATCTATTTTGTTTTTACTTTTAAAAATCAATTATTCTTTTTTTAATTCTTTTTCTTAAAACTGTTATAAAATGAAAATCTATTTATTTTATTGTTATTTATTCCCTCGACGATCACTCTTTGTTCATTTAATTCATTTCGTTAGCAACGAAAAAACAAACTATGTCTCACTTACTCTTTTTTTTTGTTTTTTTTGTTGAAAACGAAATAAATAGAAAAATAATAGAAAAAGGAATACTATTTAATTCACCGAATGTATTGCTGCTGTGACTACATACAAAAAACAGCCCCCACGAAAAAATATATATCCTGGATATACGCCAATCGGATATATCCTGAAACTTCTTAAGAATAACACCAGTAGCGCACTCTCGGATATATCCAAGATATATCCAGGATATATGCGAGATATATCCAGGATATATCCAAATGGCGTATATCCAGGATATATATTTTTTCATGGGGGAGTAGTCATCATTATTTTTTATATTCACAACTGCTCATTGTGCTCGAATAGTTTTTGGTAATTCGACAGATATACCACTTTCAAGTTTCTCATAACAGTCGATAATAATCATTAGATCAATATCTGCTCTTAATGTCTAGCCAAAATACTTTTCCTGAAAATATTCGACTTTTGCAAAGAAATTAATTTATTGAATTGTTATTGAACCAATTATCCAAATCAGTAATGAGTAAAATCATTCAATTTTTGTATTGAAATATTTTGTTTTATCAATCAATTCACCATCTTTCAGAATTCTAAATATACAGGCTGAAACACCATTTCATGATTTTTCGAATTATTTTTCAAGCGACTAATTGACATCTGTTTAGCACCCTCCATACATGAATTCATATCTGTACGTTGAAAATTAACGTTGGTTCCTGATCTCATTCGTCCTCGAAATGCAGAATCACCATCTAACCACTTTACTCTGTCGTTCAATTTCTCATTATGTTCGACACCAGCACTATGTTTTTGTTTACTTTCAAATTCTTCACTTGATGGTTTCAATTGTTTTGCATGCTCACTGCTGAAATGTTCAATAAAGTCATTCAGAAGCATCAAGAACGTTCAAAAATTCAGTCCCCTGACCTCTCTGCTCTCTCACCTAGCTCTCGTTTTCAACCTCTGCCCCCTTGATCAAGCTTCATCATCTATCAATTCTGATAGATTCTGATCAGGATTAGATCAGGCAACCCTAATCAGGATAAGTTAAGGTATCCTGGTCAAGACTGGATCAGGATTTAATCAAGTTTCTGGAAATAGGGCAACCTGATCTTTTTCGTCAAATAAGAGAACATGAACATTTTTCAAGTTCAGTATTTCATGGGACGATTGGCTTATGTGCCATTTTTATAAAACAGAAACTTGGAAAAAATTAAAAGAAATTCCCCCACCGGGATTTGAACCCGAGTCTTTTGCTTTCCGGGCAAACGCCATAACCTCTAGACCACAAGGCTTCGTAATTTTTTCCATCTTTCATTGAGTTAACACCGACGTCCTTCTATTTGTCATTAGAGCCATTGTTTTTTCATAATATTTACAATACCTTTATGAAAGAATTATCGATGTTAGATCTTAATTTGAGAAGTCTATCTCGCTTAGTGAAGAAGTTATTAAAGGTTCAAATTAATCCTTTTAACATGCACGGTAATGAGCAGAAAGCAAAAACGTCGAAAAAAAAAAGACGTCTTATATTTTCACTATCTTCTTGTGCGCACTGTCGAACTAAAAACTGCTCTTCTTAAACTTTGAATCTTAGAAAAATCCTATTATAAAAAGGACACTTGACCGCTTTTTATTCGTGATGTGATTGGTCGAAATTTTTTAGCATTTGTTTATAACTAATATTTTATTATTTTCTCTCTCATACAAACACGTTGCTACGTGTTGTTGTTATGGTTGCTACGTTTGTTTATTTTCGGCAATTAATTTATTTGAGTTGTGTCGTTCCTAGATCAAAAGTCACATTACAGCTTTTTATTAAGCTCTATATATTTATATTTAATAAAAAAGTATAATATGTATTAATAAATTAATATTTAAATAAAAAAAAGCTTAGTTTGGTTACTACGTTATGGTTACTACGTTTATCAAAAACGTCATCATATTTATTAATATTACTGAATTAAAATAATATATTGATATATAGATAAAATAATATATTGTTCTAACTTTACAAAATTCTTATATCAATTAAGTATATAATATGAAAGTAAATATATAAGTATAAAATTTAACATGTTGATATACGTAAATATTAGGTCAAGTGTCAATGCCGTTGGAGGAACTGGTTTAGCGTTCCCCCTTGGTCACGTACGCAGCTGACGTGCATCTATTCTATTATTGTCGCGAGGGTGAAATCATCAATAGATGTTTTCGACCTTTAAGATCAACAAAGCAATACACTACAATTTAAGATACTAAGAACTTAGATAGTTTGACGAGTGTAATCCATAAAAAAGTCGTAAAACTGAAATTCTAATATTAAATTGCCCAAAACTATATAGGACCCGGACATCATTTTAGATTTTCTTCAATTTACTTTATAGCTGTTCTAAGAATTTTATATATATAATTGTTGTCATGAGGATTTTTGGGTAATAAAAATCAATAGACTTGAATCCGAGATGGGGGTTGGAAGTCTATATAACCTGGTATCTTTATGTTAATTAATCAGTCTTGTCCAGACCTCAGATCGCTGCCTTAACTTGTCACGAATCTTAATAATCATTTTGTATCAACTTCACTGTCTTCTACAGAAATCGAATAGTATTCTAAAAATATAATAGTAACAGTCAATTGACTTGTTAGCTCACGCTGATCAATCGTATCACCCGTATACCAACAACGTAAGAATAATTTACTATTAATAATCTTCATCTTCTGTAATTACCTCGATTAATGTAAGATCATGTATTGAATGATCATAGAAATAGTTTCATTTACTTTATTTTGTTTTCTACAATAAATATTAATTATAAGTTACATGCACTGGTATACTTTATTTAACTACAACCCTACAGTCATATAAATGTACGAGCTTCACCCGATCTTTACCTGAAAAGGACTGGATCAAAACGAAGCAGTAATAAGTTAATTCTAGGTGCATAATCTAGAGATAACGAGTTTACTTTGAATATAGTAGTATCAGGAGGTATCTCCTGATACGACGGTCGGATTATTATATTTTTAATATAATAATTCAACCAATAATTTGTTTATGTTCAAGAAGCGTATTCTTGACATAACAATATTGTATAAAATATAAATATTTATATAAATAAGTAAACATAAATAGAAAACGTTAGTGTATGGTTGCTACGTGTGATTGCTCATTATATTTTTTCATCAAATATAATAATACAATTGACTTTATAAAAAGCTGTAATATGACTTCAATACTCAGATCGAGCAACGACGCAACTAAAATGATTTAATGATTGTTTATATAATTTGATCAAATGATATTTTTGCTCATTACGATAATTATAATATTGATTATTAACTTGAAATAAATATAGTTATTCATGGAAATGAAAAATAAGAATAGTACTTCACGTGATTAATAAAAATTATAATTATGATGAAGAAAATAGTTATAATAAACAGAAACAATAATATATATATTATGATAACCACGCGCCGGAGGCTTCTATTTGTTATACGAAAAAGAATGTTTGGGTTGCCATCTAGAAAGTGAACCAATTGTAGTTAAGAAAAAAAATTGTCCATTTTTATTAAGAATCAGCTGCTTCGAATGAGGAAGTTGGAGAGAAGTAGCTACAAAAGACTTTTCTATGCATATTAGTACACACAACTGTATAATATATATGAATTGTAAGAATACAAGATCAGATAACCTATCAAGTTCAATTTAGCTTCAGTAGAAAACTAAAACAGTCTTATGGATACAAAAAATTAATTTTTATTTGTCTTATTCAGTTCAAAATTGATATTTTTTCCTTCAACTCCGCTTTCAGAATACGCGAAAAATTATCAGTTCCTCATATTCATTTATCTCATAATAACATATTTTTTTGTTAACAGATTCATGACAAACATTTGGGCAATGTTTGCTGTCGTATTTCTCGCTATTTACACTGCTAACTTGGCTGCTTTCATGATAACACGAGAAGAATATCATGAATTTACTGGGCTAGATGATTCACGTTTATCGAAACCTTGGACACATAAGCCAATGTTTAAATTTGGTACAATACCATGGAGTCATACAGATAGCACACTATTCAGATATTTCAAGCCAATGCATGCTTACATGAGCGCTTACAATAAATCCACTGTTGTTGACGGTATTGAAGCAGTCAGAAGTGGGTAAGTATTATTGACTATTTTCAAAAGACAATGTCATGTATTAACCAGAAGACTAAGGGCCATAATAACATTATTTGACATAGCAACACAATAGCTGAACACGCTACAGTCTTATGATTGCAAGAGTGGAGGAAAATTTTTATCGCTGATTTTTGTACTTTTTACCTTTTAGGAAGGGCAAAAAATACGTCAAAATATTTTTTACTCTCAGAATAAAACGATTTGTTTTGCCCCTGGCTGTGATTATTCTAGTCAAAACGGTAAGCATACATTTGAATTTAAAATTTTTTTTACGGAGGCTAGGAGCCATAGGCTTAGCCACAGTATTGTATTTTAAAACAAAAAAAAAAAAGGTTCATAACTTACGAACTGATTGACAGAAAGGCATCGTATTAGGCTAAAATGATGCGTCTTCGAGAACTCTATCACCCGCATTGTCGGTTTTTCCGCTATCTTTAATAGTTTTTGAGAGAAAAAAATAAAACTCTAAAATAGCAAAAAAAAAATCAAATATTTAATTTTTTTTCCGAAAAACTATTCAAGGCCGGAGAAAAAGCCACATATCCCATAAAAGAACTTTGTGAGGACTTTTATTCAAGCCTAGTTTAATGTCTCTATCTTTATTATCCCAAAAGTTATAACAATTTTAAACAAATCTAAAAAAAATTAGATATTAAATAACTCAAAGTAGATTTGGAAAAAAGACTTCGTAGGATGCTCATATTTTGCGTCTTAAAAAACTTTATCGCCCGCATTATAGGTTTACCCCGCTATCTCTAATAGTTTTTGATAAAAAAAAAAAAAACTATAAAATAGAAAAAAAAAAATCGGATATTTAATTTTTTTTTTCGCGAACTATTCGAGGCCGAAAAAAAACCACATATTTTATAACAGAGCTTATGAGGAACTTTCAATTAAGCCTAATACAATGTTTCAATTTTCACTATCCTAAAAGTGATAGCATTTTAAATTTTTCAACAATTTTGGAAAATTAGGCAATGAATAACTCAACGTAGAATTGGAATAGACTTGGTTCTAGGCTTATATTTTGCGTCCTGAAAAACTCTATCGCCCGCGTTGTTGGTTTTTTTCCGGTATCTTCAATAGTTTTTGAAAAAAAAAAATAAAACTCCAAAATTAAAAAGAAAAAAACGGATATTGAATTTTCTATCTCAGAAACTATCAAAGATACAGAATGGAACCGTATACTATGTGATAAAGATTTATGAGGACTTTCATCTGAGCTCAGTTTGATTTCTTTATCTTAATTATCCCAAAAGTTATAACGGTTTTAAACAAATCTAAAAAAATTAGATATTGAATTACTTAACGAAGAATCGAAATAGAGACTTCGTAATAGGCTCATATTTTGCGTCTCAAAAAACTCTAATGCCCGCAATGTGGGTTATTTCTGCTATCTTCAATAGTTTTTAAGGAAAAAAAAAAAAAAAACTTTAAAATAGAAAAAAAAATCAGATATTTCATTTTTTTTCTCGAAAACTATTCGAGGCCAAAAAAAAACACACATATTTCATAACAGAGTTTACTAGGAACTTCCAATTAAGCCTAATACAATGTTTCTATTTTCAGTATCCTAAAAGTTAAAGCATTTTAGATTTTTCAACCATTTTGGAAAATTAGGCAATGAATAACTCAACGTAGAATTGGAATAGAGAATTGGGTCCAGGCTCATATTTTGCGTCCTAAAAAACTCCCCCCTGCGTTGTCGGGTTTTTCGGCTATCTTCAATAGTTTTTAAGAAAAAAAAATAAAACTCCAAAATTAAAAAAAAAAAAATATAGTCAAGTGCTCCAAGTTGTACCCTAAGTGTTCCGTAGGATTTTTTTTTATTTTTTTGAAGTGAAACTTCTTTACGGAGGGTAGCGACAAAATTTGAGGCCCCGCTAGCGTTACGCTGAGCATCACACACTCTATCACACGCCCGGTCACACGCTCTGTCACACGCTCGGTCACAATGTTTTTATTTGAATATTATTAAATATAATTATACAGTATAACTGAGTATTGATCATATTCAAAATATTAATATTGATAATATTATCAATATTATATCGTAATTGATATTATAATTATTATTAATACCATTGATATTATAAATTTTTAATATTATTAAAACTATTATTAATATTATTATTTATAAAATTATTGTTATTATTATTATTCATACTATAAATATATATAAATGATGATAATTGATAATAGTTGATGTCACTGGTGAAGCTGGCATGACTCCTTGGTGGAGTTAGCTGACTTAGGCGTTGACGTCGACTGGGCCCTAGAGTAGAACTAGTTGATGTCATTGATGAGTCCAGCCAAGCTGGTGCATGCTCTCGAGGGTGATTTACGATGTTGCTACACTGCATAGGTAGGACGTTGTATATCACTTGCTCTCTCGCTCTAGTGTGGTTACTTACTGTCAGGGTAACCTATAATCAAGTAGTCAAATGCATAGAGTGGTCCAGCGTAAGACCAGCGTGGCTGCGGATGTACTTTATGTTCGAGTCCTTGGTGCACTAGAGTGAGTAGGCAATATTTGATAAAGCTTGCGAGGTACAAATATCCTCGGTCTCGTATTGACTTAGCTTATGCGAGTTAGTTAAACCAAAGTCAATGATCACGGTAATAACCGCTGCCGCGGTGTTAGGTTATTACGCTCCGGGCAATAATAAAACTATAAACATTTTAGTAATGGCGCCCGAGTGACGTTTCGAAACCAATATGTCGGACCGCGCCTCTCTACCATTTCTTGCTGAACCAGTCGCTACCGAAATGGTCGTCGGCGGCCATTGCTCCCGATATTACCGTTGCTTGCCGTTATACACCAGCTGGCTCCTTCCTGGCGGTAAGAGAGGAGGATGGTGAGAAATCCTCGTTGATCTCATAGTAACTGACGCTTCTACTCTATCGGTAGAAAAATCGGTTATAATATATGTATACTATTTGTTCAATGTCAAATTTTCCTATCAAAAAATTATATTTTTTTCAACCAGGTCTTTGGGGTGTTGATTCCATCAAACCTACCAGGGAAAATCATTAATGATGTAAGCATCATCGTGTTGACTTAATGACAAAAGCTATTGACTAAGTCGATTGAGACAATTTTCAAAAAAGAAGCCTTTTCCTTCATCTGAGTTGAATTTCCAGACCAGTATCTATATGATTTCAGGCGTAACTTAAATTGGATATTTTTGAAGTGGCTGTTCTTTGAAACTATTCCGAAGGTTTCCTTCTACACGATGCAACAATTTCTCACTTCGTTCAAACTAAGTACGGTTTGCGGGTTGTTCTATCATTATACTTATAACGTGACATTTCTGCCAGTTATCTTTTTGGACCGCTTGTTACCGTCATTTTGTCTGTAAATTAACCATGATAATAAACAAAGCTAAAATCCAAGAAATCTAACATAATAATAATAATTTGTTTCTAAAAACGTAATTAATGAAATCGAGACGTTTTCAATTCACCTTAATAGCGGAAAAAAGTATAACACAAGGCTGTTACCGAGTTCGCTCCTAAGCCGGATTAAGGCCTAAAAAAAATCCGAGTTCGCTCCGAAACGCGATATTTTGGCTTCCGAGTTCGCTCCCATTGCTCTCTTTCTAATATTCCCCTACTTTCGTTTTGGGTACCCCCTCCCTTTACATTTCCCTTCACATTAAGGCTAAGTAAAAAATCTAGCTGAGTAAAATAATGTAAATATTGATTGTTTGGCTACAATTACAGCTAAGAAACAAATCTAGCTAAGAAAAAAATCTAGCTAAGTAAAATAATGTAGATATTGATTGTTTGGCTACAATTACAGCTAAGTAAAAAAATTTAGCTGAGTAAAAATACTAGCTAAGTAAAATAATGTAGATATTGATTGTTTGGCTACAATTACAGCTAAGAAAAAAATCTAGCTAAGTAAAAAATCTAGCTAAGTCAAAAATCTAGCTAAGTAAAACAATGTAGATATTGATTGTTTGGTTATAATTAAAGCTAGATCTTGAGTATGAAAATGGGAATAGTGAGCTAAAAAAGTGGAGGGGGAACGGTAGGGGAAGCGTATGGAGCGAACTCGGATTCTTCATTTTTTTAAAACGGGAGCGAACTCGGATGAACCGGTTTGCCCGAAAAATTTAATCCGCTTATTTCTCGGGCGAGGGAGCGAACTCGGCAATTGCCTAACACAATCTCGCGCTCAAAACTCATTTATTCTCGAACAAAAACACAAATGAACAATGGACAAAACAACCGAAACAAGCGATTTAGAGGGAAGCCACAGGGTCGCTTAGTGTGTGGGTTATGGTAGAAGGGCCGGATAAAGTTGTCACAACAGTTAAATCCTAAAAATAATAATTCATAAATACCCCAAAATGTATCAGTCCGACGTCACACAGACAAGATTTTTTGATACTTGTAAAAGATGGAGTTCTCCGGATGATATAAGTTAAACGTGGTTTGGTAGGTCTCTGACAAAAGCTGTCAAAAAATATGCCATATCCAGAGTGGTTAATGAATAAGCTACCCAATGAGATTCTAGTTGATTGGGATTATCTGTATTTTCAATTATAGCACAAGGTTTTGACCATAACAGGGGTATTCTATCCGCAAAATAAATTTTTCCAACGGAGATATCAGTAAACAGTAAAACTATAGCTAGTAGAAGAGTCATCTATGCGATGAAACACGTTCAATTACCCGTATCAGACTAATATATGTATAATTTTCATTATCATTTATAATTTATTACTATAATCTATTTCAACTTGGTGACTCGAGTCTATTTCAATAATATCATCATATTCAGCATGAACAAGACAATTAATGGCTAAGGCAAGAGCTTCACTGAATCGTACTTTAATGACAGCAAATAATGTATAATCTTTTCTATAACTATTTTCATCTATTTGTATTCCTTGATTGCCAAAATGGATACCAGTACCGAAATTAGGTGTGTAATATGCCTCAGCATCAAATATATTACCCATAAATGTAGGTTACAACGGGTTTCCTAGTATTTTTTACCTAATATATGAGAAAATTCATATTGAAATTGAAAACCCAATTTGATATTTTCAAGACAATTACCAAGAACCCCAGCAGTAAGTAAAAAAACTGTAACCTCTACTCTAGTAAGGGAATCTAGCATTTGCGTTTGCTATGGATTGCATGAGCAATCATGACATGGTGGTTAAGTTTTGACCGTTGTCAAAGTAATTAAGCTTCTATTATCCCTTTTTTCTTATCACTGTCCTTCGATGCATCCATTGATCAAAATTTTTGTTTCGACCGTGTAAGATTAATTCTCATTTCAATTCCATTCAAAAAAAATTATTCCTTGTTAAAAACTTCAACATGTAAGTGATCAATCATTTTAAATTGTTGAGCATTACACCACTACACCCATCCTCAAGATAAATATGGAAAAATCAGTAGAAAAATTTATGTCACAAAGCCTAAGAACCTATTCACCATCCAAATCGATTGAGCGTGGCAGTTGTGTACTAAATTCTAATGAATTATCATTAGGATAAAATTCGTTACTCTTGTTACCAATAAACGTTATGTAAAAAATTATATTATTATTTTATTACTAGCAGAGATCAGACTATTAAACTTAAAAGGCGAATCACACCAGTGTACAAAATATTCTTTTTGTTATTTTTATCTTTTGCCTTGAGAATGTTTTAACTTTGAATTCACCTTCTCAACCGTTCTCGATAACTGTTGACAATTTATTTTCATGAAATTAACCATCAATTACCTCACCTCTTAAATCAGTAAGTTTTTAAATCGGTTTGCCTTGGCGAGATGCTGCGTTTGTTATCTTGAATATTTCTTGAGATTATAAAGTGGTATATTCTTTCTGAAATTCACCTTTTGCTTATGACTGTGTACTGTTGCGTACACTGTTATTCACTTTATATTCAAATGCAACTACCACCATCACCACTATTTTTTCATCGTCATCACGATTCTTTATATTTTTTTAAGCAATTTCTGCATTATTTTTAAAAATAACAGCATGCGCATTGAAATCGATTATAATTATTGTAACTATCAACAAATTGTTGTAATCTATATATATAAATGTGAAAATGAAAAACTTCGTTGCTAATGTTCTCAACAACCACCCAACCGATCATCGTGATT
>MKYW01000195.1:91891-133621 GCA_015776835.1 Aphidius ervi
ATGAACATGTACATACTGATGAAGTTAATAATATTCAACAAATAAATACTATTGATTGAAAAAATGATCATGAAAATACTAATTGATCAAATTAAAATGGAAAAAAAATTGAAAATCAAGATGAACATGTGCATACTGATGAAGTTAATAATATTCAACAAATAAATAATATTGAAGAAAAAAATTATCATGAAAATAAACTAATTAATCAAATTGAAATGGAACAAAAATTGAAAATAAACATCAACATGTACATTGTTCCGTAGGAAAATAGAAGAAAGTCAGAAGAGAGAGAGAAAAGAGTTAAAATTCATTTTGTTAAAATATAAAATAAAATGAAAGAAAAATAAAAAGAGATAAAATATAAAATAAACATTGGGCTAGCGTGCCTAATCCTTTAAAGGCACGAGTCAATGCCGACCAGTGCCTCAAACTGACAACTTGGCTATTAGAAAAACGTTGCAGTTTGAGGACAATGGGGATTAGGCCGCTGACCTCAAAGACCACCCAGTCTTTGGAAAAAAAAAAAAAAATTATATAAAATGTAAAAACATGTTGGACAGTTTTTCGGGTCAAAGATGGAGGGGACACGGTAGGAGAAACGATTGGAACGAACTCGGATTTTTTTTCAGGAACGAAGTCGGATGAAAATGCTTCACCCTCCAAAATTAATTCGGGTATTTCGTGGAAGCTGGAACAAACTCGGCAATTGCCTATTTTTCAATTTTATCGCTTGTAGATCTACTAAAACGGCCTCTAAAACAGATTCAATATCTTGTACATTACAATGCAGACGTGGGAATTCACGTTTGATAGGTTTATGAAGTGTTTTTAAATATTCTTCCGTTTCATTACTGAAATCACGATATTTGACTACAATATAACGTGCCCCTGGATGATTTTTAATGTAGATGGTTGATCACTATACAAATCCGGCAACAAACAATTTTGGCGAATTTGCAAGATGATGTTTATAAAGCTTTCCAATTGCGTTATACTGTGGTCCAGATGAACCATCTGATCTAGATTGTTATTTACAACATTTTGTTTTAGAATTCAGCGAATTATTAAACACAGGAGTTTTAAAAGATGATGAAGTGATGCAAATAGTAATTATACCTTTGCCTGCGAAAGACGAGCCCGTTTAATAATGAAAAGTATCAAAAGTCACGGTCCATTCAGTGCTTGTGAACGTTGTTTGGTTATTGAACAGAGTATTAATCGTCGAACTGTGTATATTTCTGTAAATAGTCTAGAACACACTGATCCATTTCTCCGTCAGCAAGATAATCCTTTGCATCATCATGGAACACCTCTGACACCTTATTAATTGAACCACAAATTAATATGATAAAGATAGTTATTTTGGATATATTGCATATTGAGTGGTTAGGTATAATGAAAATTTTTTCGTTGATATATGGATAAATGGAGTCATTGCAAGCCTGACATTTAGTTGACAAAAAATTGAGCAGTTTTCAGCTCATTTATTACAATTAAAAAACCAGATTCCAGAAGAGTTTTAACGTTCAACTTCGTTACTAACAGGCGTTAATGAGTGGATATCCAACTAACACAGATTTTCGACTCTTTATGCAGCAGGAGTTATTTTAAGAAAATGCTTACAAAAAGAGTACTATCAACACTTAATGTCATTCCACATGACTATAAGAATTTTAAATGCTCGAGAAACAGCTTTCAAATGGAATTCTTAAGCTAAATCGTAATGAGAAACATTTGTACTCTTGAGTTAAAAATTATATAGGAAAAAAAATCAAGCTCTCAGCGTTTATAGTCTGATTCACCTTGCTTATGAATACGAAGTGTACTATCAGTGAGATTCATGCATTTCCATTTGAAAGTGAACTACACAAAATTCATAATTTATTAAGAAGTGGATATATATCGGCCAATACAACAAATCTGTCGGCTCCAAAACAAGAGATATTGACACAGCTTAATCCAGATGAACATGGAAAAATTGTCATTAATAAAGAATTAAAATACAATAATGGCATATTACGTTCCAAATATTCAAATTTGTATTTTTGGAGATCAATATTATTATAGAGATTGATAATATTTATATACCAAATCACAAATGGCACAAATCAAGTACACTTTTCAGGACAAACTTTTACTATTAAGAAACCGATGCTTATGTATCAATGTGACTCGATTTTTTTTCAATATGGAAAATTTTTAAATCAAGGAGAAATCATTATGAGATTAAACTTGAAAATGTAAAGCAGAAAATGATTGTCTTCGACATCAGTACTGATGAAAATGAAAAAATCTATACAATGCCTCTCCTTCGTACTTAAAAGAATGGCAAAATAGAATTTCCATGTTGTTTATATTAGTATTATACGTTACGAGTGCCGAATTGACGGGTTTAGTTCTGCCGAGTAGAATGGTGGCACCATTCTACGAGCACTAAACCTGTCAATCGGCATAAGTATCGTAGTATAATTATTTTTCACGAGCGCACGAATGAGTCCAAACAATATTAATAATGGATTTTTTATCAATATGATATTAATAATATTGAAGAAAAAAATAACAATGAAAATGAACTAATTGATCAAATTAAAATGAAAAAAAAATTGAAAATCAAGATGAACATATACATACTGATGAAGTTAATAATATTCAACAAATAAATAATATTGAATAAAAAAATGATCATGAAAATAAACTAATTAATCAAATTGAAAATGAAAAAAAAATTGAAAATAAACATCAACATGTACATACTGATGAAGTTAATATTATTCAACAAATAAATAATATTGAAGAAAAAAGTAACCATGAAAATGAACTTATTGATCAAATTAAAAATAAAAAAAAATTTGAAAATAAACATGAACAACACACTCAGTCATCACAATTTTGTGATTGTAATTATCAATTATAATACAACGCACTTATAGTAAACGCACTGGTATTCCTCGTGTTTTTTTTTATTTTTATTTTTCTGGTTTTGTCAACACAATGAGATGTAATAGTGGTGGGGACTCGGTGGAGGAGAAAAAAAAAAAAAATTATATCTACTCCAGCGCCACTGTGTACGATCGACTAAAACTTTAACTTACTGACATTAACAGATTTGATTGGTCGAGAACTGATCAAATACAAATTTTTACTAGTAAAAACTTGTATTCGACATCTCATTGGCTGTAAATTATAATTCATTTCAATTTCGTCCTAGGCTCGAATTTAACGAAATACGGGAGGTAAAAGAGTGGCGAATATTGGACGAATTCGTGCGCGTGTGATAAATTATTAATATTAACAATGGTGTTCATTTAATTTAGCAACTGGTCAATTTATTTCAATTAAATCACCAGCAGATCTGATGGTATACGCAAAATACTTTATATTATATAATATTGAAAATACCGATATGATTATTTATATGATACAATCAATATTAATTCTTTGAAAGCTCATTTTTAATGTAGCGATGCTGAGTGTCCACGTAAAAGTACATCATACTTGTACAAAAAGAAGTGAAAAATGTATTGATGCAGATAATAGTTTTGAACGTACATGTGGTGATGGTTATAAGAATAAAGCTTTAGTATTGTCCAATGAATTTGATAAAAAACATGTGTACCAAGTGAAAGTAAAAGTCTAAATATCTGTCGTTGTAGTTCGATTATAATAGAGCAAATAAATCAAATCAATGACAGTGGTAATAACTATTGTAATAGTACTGATCATCTTGATAAATGTCTAACATGTTATATAATAATATAATAGGATTACAGTATAATAAATCAAAACCACTTCATGTTGGTTATCCTGCAAATAAAAGACAATGTGTACCTTGTATGAAAAATTGTCATATTCATACAAGAATAAAAGTATTACAGTTTTTGATTCAAATTCAGTTGATCGTATGTATGTCTAATCAATAATAAAACAATTAGTTAAAGGACCAATTGTTGAAAGAAAATATGCTGATTTTGTTCATAATATACAAAAGGTGATAAATATGGTTCATATGTTTCTGGTTATTTTCGTGGTACTGAAAACATTGGAAATGACTCATTATGTATGTGATTAAAACTAAAAAATTAATAATTGTGATAGTGGAATACCGTGTTGGAAAGTACAATGTAGTAAATGTCATGGAAATTATGCTGGTACACCTATAATGTAATATTAATATTACATAACAGTTACTGTTGACAATGAAATGTGTTTCAGTTTAAAATTCATTGATACATGAAATGATTTTGATATGGTACAAGCAATATTTGTGAATGTTGATATTCGTTTTATTTTTGATGTTCTGCAAGGTGCATTAAATTTATTTTTAGCCACTTGAATTGGAATGGAAGAAAAAACATTACGAAAATTGTTTTGATCAACGTGATCGTCTTTTATAGAACCTGTTAAAATTATCGAATTTCATATGAAAATAATAATAATAAAAATATTACTAGATAAAATTGAAATATAACACTACATAATACATGTTTAATTGTAAAAAATTCAACAAATAGATATTCAATATATAAATTATTATGTAGTATTAACATGACTGAAGGATAAACATGAACTTGTTCAAATAAAATTTTATACTTCATAACAAGACATTGACACATTATATTCAGAAATGAATGATTATGCTGTATGAGAAATGATATTTTTCCATCCAGATTAACTTAACATTGAATTATTTGTATTTTTTTATGATTTTTCTCAAATTCTTAGATTCTTATAGTGTTGCATGAAAAGCGAAGAAGCTGTGGGTATAAGACGTAAATAGCACAAAAATATTACAAATAGCAAAACGACAATTTGCTTGTGCTACAATATTATCTGACCATAATAACAACAAAAAAGACCTGGTAACGTGTGTTGGGGCTGGTGGCCCGCGTTACCCATTGAAAATCGAAAATTTTCAATACTCCGGCTAGGGCCATGGTGGCCGTGTTACGCGATTTTGTAAATAAAATTATCTTTACAACTTTTTTCTCTATCAAATTCATTAAAATTTTTGCGTTCTATAATGGCTATTGCTGCAGGACATTAAATTCTAATAAATTAAAAAATAGACAAATAAATTTCAAAATTCATTTGAAAACTTTTTACTTGGTTTTCTGATCGATAACAGATATTATACTCGTTTAAAAGTGTTTGTTAATATATCTACAACAATACCATGAGAAAAAAATAATTAATAAATAAATGTTCACACATTGCTACGAAAAAACGACGAAAAAATAAACTAAAAAAAAAATCTTAAGGGGTACACATGCAAGAATATTTATCACCAGATATCTTCAAACGTTTTAGTAATATCTCGGTGAAACCTACTTATTTCTGGTAATAAAGTTTCTAGAAAAAGCGATTAAGAAAGGCCCATGAAAATGGCCCTTCAGAATGGCCTCTCAAAATGGACGGTTTTTTTTTTAATACGGCGCTTTCAATAACTTCCGATAAAGTGCTCGTGGAAACTTTGTTTTAGGCTCAAATTTAGCGTCATTGAGAACTCTATCACGCTTGCGCAGATCCAGCTCTTTATTAATTTTTTTTTTTAAGTAAAATACATCGAAATCAAAAAATGAAAAAAATAAAGCTTTTACTTTTTTTCTTTCCTCAAAAACTTTAAACCATAGAAAAATAATTTCATATACAGGTGATAAGTTTTTAAAAGACGTATCTTTCAAGCCCTGCATGAAGTCGCTGCGATTATTTTATCGAGAGTTATCGATTGAGTAACGTTACGCTAACAATGTAATAACAACGGGAACCTCGATAACTCTTGATAGAAATGTCGTAGTGTTTTCGTATATAGCTCAAAAAATGCGTCTTTTGAATACCATATATTTTTCTATAAAATTATTTTCCTCAGAATCATAGTTCTCGAGAAAAAAAAAAAAAACTGTTTTTCTCGATTTTTAGTTTTTCTTTTTTTTTTTTAAAAAAGTATATTTAATTAAAAAAAAATTTTGCGAGTGGGTAAAAGTTATTGGAAAGACGCTTTCTGGAAGCCTAACATAACCTCGCTACGTTGATGCTATCCAGAGATATCGTGTAATATCGTGTGAAAATAGTATAGTGAAAAAACTATAAATTCGATAACTCTCGATAGGATTATCGGAGAGACCTCATTATAGGCTCAAAAAAAGCGTCTTCAAAAAATCTAGAGCCGCGTTTAAAAATCATTTTCCTATGCATAATTTTCCTATGAATAATACAATTGCTTTTAACAAAAAAAATTAAAAAATGAAACAAGAAATTTTTTTTTTTTTTTTTTCTTAAAGACTATTTTGCCTGAAAGGATAATTTTCCAACGCGGCTCTAGAGTTTTCAAATAACGCTTTTTTTAGTCTAAGATGAAGTCTCTACGATGATCCTATCGAGAGTTATCGAATTTATAATTTTTGCGATATGTGGTTTTTACACGATATCGCCTCATTAACATAATTCTAGGGAGGTTATGTTAGGCCCATAAGAAACGTCTCTTCAATACCATTTACCCACCTGCAAAATTACTTTTTAATTAGTTATACTTTTTAGTAAAAAAAAAAAAAACTAAAAAGCGAAAAAAATAGTTTTTTTTTTTTTTCTCGAAAACTATGATTCCTAGAAAAATATACGGTATTCGAGAGACGCATTTTTTGAGCTATATACGAAAACACTCCGATATTCCGATAATTCTATCACGAGTTATCGAGGTACCCGTTTTTGAGAATCTCCTAAAATTGCTTAAAAACCGTCATTAATGAATCCATTCCTGCTCGAAAATAGTTTTTATGACCCTAATCTCATACAGCTGAATCTCTGGAAAGAAACATACTATGATTGATAGTCTAACTTCAATAGTTTTCACTCTATAATTTTTCGAATGATGAAAAAAATCATCTAATTTTAAGTTTTCTTAAGTTTTCTAAAAAAAAAAAAAATAATGGAAAAATGTTTTATATTGTGCGATAGTGTTTTCAGAGACGCATCTTTTGAGCCCTAAACTAACGCTCTAGGACAATTATTTTTTAAGTTATAACATTTCTCTTCTTTTGCCGATGATTTCAATACTGCAGCTGAGCCTTTATGGCTCCTAGCCTCCGTAAAATAGCCCGAATCCACTACTATACGTAAACTTCGACGTTATAAAGTAAATATCTTTCATACTTATATTGGCCTAATTGCTGTTGAATTAACTGACAATAGTACTTCAGCCGTTTCAAACGTGTTTATTGAATTACCTTGTAAAAAAGTGCATCAGTTAAATTTACCTATTCTATGGAGAATAGTATATTCTGTCAATGCTAGAGTTTTTCTTTGTTGAAGATGCAATTGAATAACACTGCAATGCAATTGATGAATTGTCAAAACGTTATTCCACAAAAAAACTTAAGATTACTGTTCAATATACATTTGTGCATATCTATAACAATATAAGTTGTGAATCTATCAAATCAATCTATTGAAGTTCTGAATATAATTTCTTTTTAAATTAATTTGTTTTTTTTTCAAATGAGCTCATATAAATAATTGTGTTCCCGAGTTGTGATACAATATAAATAGTTCGTTATTGATATTTTTCCATTTGCTTGTTTGAGATAACTTTTGAAATGGATAAAATATGCAATATATTTAATAACAAGCATTGTTTATTTCTTTTTTCAAATCACTGTTAATAATTTTTTCAACTTTCATTTAATTTCATCCACAGCTAGAATTTTTTTTTTTTCTATCATTTAATATAATCGAATTCTCATGTGTTTTTTTGAGAATCAATATATTTATTTGTATTTTATATCAAAATTTGAAAAAAAAAGAAAAACAAACCACTTTTACTTGAAATTCATTTTTTGTTATTTTATTACTTAGTTTACTGGTGACATTTTATTCGAGCGCTTTAATGAGGGGATGTTATAATTGTTCATGAAAATATGAATAGGATAGAATAGATAAATAATAAGTTTGAAAATTATTAGAGTAATAAATAACCAAATAAGAAGAAAAAAAACTTCTTAAATTATTCATTTTAATTTTTAATTAAGAATTAAGACGTTATTCGCGATATAATTCTGCTTTTTTTATTGACGGAAAATGAACACCATTGTAACAGGAATTCGTCATTTAATGACTTTCATTTACATGGATTTATGGATATAAATATTTTTTAATTAATGCGTTTTCTTCATTTCTGTTTCATTTTATAATAGTACAATTGCATTTGTAGGATTCAGGAGTTAAGTATATTATTTTTAAATACTGAAACCATTTATTCATAATCGATCAATAAATATGTCTCGAGTTGTATTTTTTTTAAAACACATATCCCACAATTTAAATAAATTTTAGATTAGCGGGTTTTTATGTGTTCCAAAAATCTCGATGCCAGACACACATACACTTTGTAGTGTCTGTGTGAGACGCCATCTTGATGATCAGAAAACCAACGGTTTTGAGAACACAAAATCTTTTAGGACCACGTCGACAGCAAGTCGACACAAAACATGTCTAGAAATTCATAATTTAAAAAACAAAAATAAGATATTTATCTGAAGGGTTTTTCGTGTTTTTTCAAACTGTTGAACTAACGTGAGTTGAAAAGTAATTTAACTTATTGAATGTCAGTTTACTTAGATATTGTGAAATAGTTTTAAAAAAATTATTTTCATTGAGAAGACAAAAAAAGTGTCGTGGCTTGTTGTGATTAGAAATAAAATAAAAAGATGAAAGATTTAATGAATGAATAGATGAAGTGAATATAACATAGTTATACATGTTATAGTATTATAGTTATTGTATTATATTGTATTATATTGTATTATAGTTATTGTATTATAGTTATTGTATTATAGTTATTTAATTAATAATGTTTAAATTACTTTTTATTGTACGTGGCGCAGGCAGGATCGTTTGAAAGCTGAAAATAATCATTTTTTTTTTAAGCTATAAGAAAACGTTTGGAAATTGAAAAAAAAGTTGCCATCACACATCATATAATTGACTCAAAAAAAAAAAAATTAGATGTATCACGTAGGAAAAATGACTTCGTTAGATAATTCTGAATTATTGTAAATATTTATTTCAAAATAAAACCGATGGCATTAGTATAGTATGTTTGTGCATAAGTAGAAGAAACAACCTCTCGTGTCTGTAGCACTTTTTTTTCCTTTTGATAATTATTGATTACATTTTTTGTTACTTGTATAGTTTATATTAAAACATTAATTTTTTTTTAGATGTCATCTCAAAGAGATACGTTCAAGCACAAGTATGTTTTTATTTATTTCCATGGAGATAAAGAAAAGGGGTTGTTTGATTATGTGCTAACAGATTGGATCAAAAACAACGATCCAGCAAAGCTGATTTGAATGAAAAAATGACTATCAAAATGATCTTCTTAATCTTCCTGATTCATAGAAAAAATATCGAGTCACTATTCGTAGATATGCAAGTAACAACATACTAGCAAATTGCCATTTAATTGTTCAGTTGTTTGGTTAAATGTTTTCCTATTTATTCACCTTTTTAGAAAGTTATTTCGAGGGAAAATGCTCCAACATTTCACTTGGAATGCCCCATATATATATATGAACGTTGTATAAGTTCTTTGTAGTTTCTGATAGACGTTTGCATACTAACATACACTGAGAAAATTTTTTGATGAAAAAAAGAAGAATATTTCTTGACGGTAGAAATAAACTTCTTGGCAAAATAATTTCTGAAAGAAGAAATAAATTACTTAATAAAAATAATAATTGTTTTGTTAAAAGAAACAAAAAATCTTGAATTAAACACAATTTGTTAATATCATTCAGATAACGTTTTGTAACAAACGATAGATGGTATGTGTCAAGAAAAAAACTTCTAAACGTCAACCATTGTTACTCCTTGACACTAACACTATGATGATTGTTATAATAGATAGGCTTCTTGTTTCAAACGGCAGGGGGACAGCAACAAGAAATAAACTTCTAAATTTTTGCTACTGGCTGTTTGATACAAACAGTATGATGATTATTATTATAGATTAGCTTTTTGTTTTAAACGATAATATTGTTAAAACAAATCAACTTTAGTTTAATTCAAACAATTAAAAGTTTAATAAAATTTTAAATTAATTCTGAAAAAAACAATAAAAGTTTTTTTTCGTACTTAAATATGAAATATGATATGGCCAAAAAAAAAAAACTATCTCTATCTAACGAGCTTTTTAAGTAGATGAAAAAAACGTTGTCTTTACTTGAGCGTCGTCGTGGCGCAGCGGTCAAGGCATCCGCATCCCATTCGGAGATCATGGGTTCTAATCCGGACTTCGACAGCCTAAGTTGAAGGATTAAATTCAAACAACAAAAAAAAAAAAATTAAATAATTAATAATTAAAAATGAATAAATAAAAATAAAAAATGAATTTTTTTTTTAAATAATTTTTAAAAAATTAATTTAAGAAACCTATCAAACTTTTAATTATTTGAATTAAACTAAAGTTGATTTGTTTTAAACAATATAACTTGTTTGTAAGATCAATCGATTTCTTTACTTCAAAGCCATATTGAGGCATATTTTTAGAAGTTTATTTTTTGTTAAAAGTCGATTATCGTTCAAAACAAAAAGCTAATCTATAATAATAATCATCATACTGTTTGTATCAAACAGCCAGTAGCAAAAATTTAGAAGTTCATTTCTTGTTGCTGTCCCCCTGCCGTTTGAAACAAGAAGCCTATCTATTATAACAATCATCATAGTGTTAGTGTCAAGGAGTAACAATGGTTGACGTTTAGAAGTTTTTTTCTTGACACATACCATCTATCGTTTGTTACAAAACGTTATCTGAATGATATAAACAAATTTTGTTTAATTCAAGATTTTTTGTTTTTTTTAACAAAACAATTATTACTTTTATTAAGTAATTTATTTCTTCTTTCAAAAAGTATTTTGCCAAGAAGTTTATTTCTAAATATCAGAAATAATTTTTCACAGTGTAGAAACACCATCAGCCTCAATGGTCAGAATTCATTTACTACCTACTTTTTGAAGGAGACTTAATAAATCTGAAGACAATAGTGAAATGCTTCATAAAATCATGGATAATTCAGGAAATTCAGAAAATGATATAGAAAATATCCCAAGTAGAAATTCAGCTTCGATTCGACATCGATCGAGGCTGATTTCCGAGCTATACGCTCGGATCGACGTTGGCAGCGAGCTCTATTCGATGTCGAAATGTTACGCTATTCGACGTCGAAACGAGACTAAAACGAGACTAAAACGTGGTAAAAAAAAAAAAAGTTGGAAAAAACCTGAAATTGTAATTATTTTTTCCATTTATTATAGTTTTATTATAAATAAAGACAAAACTAATGATTATTATTAATAAAACAACAAAACTATTGAATTTTAAGGTATTTTCCTATTCAGTCTTGGCGTAACCGCTTTATGGCCTCGATTCGACGTCGAAACGAGACTAAAACGAGACTAAACGAGGTAAAGAAAGAAAAAGTTGAAAAAAACCTAAAATTGTTATAATTTTTTTGATTTATTATAGTTTTATTATAAATAAAGACAAGACTGATAATTATTATTAATAAAACAACAAAATTATTGAATTTTAAGGTATTTTCCTATTGAGCCTCAGCGTAACCGCTTTTTAGCCTGGATTTGACGTCGAAACGAGACTAAAACGAGACTAAACGAGGTAAAGAAATAAAAAGTTGAAAAAAACCTAAAACTGTTATTATTTTTTTGATTTATTATAGTTTTATTATAAATAAAGACAAAACTGATAGATATTATTAATAAAACAACAAAACTATTGAATTTAAAGGTATTTTCCTAATTAGTCTCGGCATAACCGCTTTTTAGTCTTGATTCGACGTCGAAACGAGACTAAAACGGGGCTGAAGGTGAAGCCACAAACATGCGCTAATTCATACATCGCATCGTATTTACGTTAATTTTTTGAATCATTCATCACATCAATCTTATTTGTTAACGAATTAAAGTACCAAGGGATAGCAGTACCCAAAAAAATAATGTTGTTTATCCCATAATTCTTTTGGCTACATTAATTTCTTAGCTACATCTTTTCTGCAGCTACTGCTTTATCTTGGACATTTTTATTTTTCAAAGTAAATTACATGTGATATATTTATGAAATAAATAATAATGCCCAAGAAAAAGCAGTAGCTAAAGAAAAGCAGTAGCTAAGGAAAAGATGTAGCTAAGGAATTAAGGTTGCTGAAAAATTATGTTTTAAGCAACATTAATTCCTTGAAACATAATTTTTTGGCAACCTTAATTCCTCAGCTATATTTTTTCTTTAGCTCCTGCTTTTCCTTGAGATTTTTATTCATTTCATAAATAATATACAGGTAAATTTATTTTTGAACGAGGAATTAATGTTGCTCAAAATATAATTTTTTGGCAACCTTAATTCCTCAGCTACATCTTTTCCTCAGCTCCTGCTTTTCCTTGGACATATTTATTATTAAAAAATCACTTTACATCTATATTATTTATAAAGTAAATAAAAATTCCAAGGAAAAGCAGTAGCTACATCTTCCTCTTAGCTACTGCTCTTCCTCAGCTACTGCTTTTTCTTGGACATTATTATTTATTTCATAAATATATCACATGTAATTCACTTTGAAAAATAACAATGTCCAAGATAAAGCAGTAGCTGAAGAAAAGATGTAGCTAAGAAATCAATGTAGCCAAAAGAATTATTGGATAAGCAACATTATTTTTTGTTATCCATTCTTGAGAAAGACAACTTTGCGCACTAAATTTGATGCGCAATGGTATTGTTTCCAACATTTCAAAAATAATGCGAGAAATGAAAAAATTCTAGAATTATTTCATTGCTATACATTTGGTATAGAAATAATGCGAGAATCAATCTGTGTATGCGGGAAACATAATGATTCTCGCATTATTTCAATACTGAAAATATAAAAGTTGACTTGCTCTGTGATCGACTTACACACCTTCTATCGTGAAATCGGGGAAGTTCGTCTGTTTATTTGTATGTGTGCGTGTTTACATCAAATATCTTAAGCACGTTTTAACTTGATCAAACAGCTGTCAAAGAATTTATTTTATCATATTATGATTATTCATGTTTTTTATATTTTTTTTCAAAATTATATTATTATTTATATTAATGTTATATTATTATTTTGATAATTTTTTGATATTAAATTTTTTGATTTTTTTAATATTCTTTATACAGAATTATATTATTATTTTGATATTATTTATTTAATTAAAAAAAAAGAAATTTTGTTTCGTTCGTTTTTATTATTTTTTTTTCTTTGTTCAACGTTTTGCAATGTAGCGTAATTGCGATAGGAAAAAAATAAAAAATATTGAACGTGGCTAAACCAATTAGAGATGTTATAATAATTAGTGATTGAGTTTATAAATCAAATACATTTAAAATTTTATTGCTGTTGATAGTCGGGGGGCAAGCCATTATTTATTCTGTTAATAAATAAATAATAATAATTTTTAGTGTTCCGTACGACACTCATGTTTTCGCTTTTCTGTGACTTTTTGTTATTTCGAGATAAAATGTGAAGTTCTGAATCGAATTAGCTTCTGAGATGCTCATTCAATTTTTTTGCCCAAAAGCAATCGTCATATTCATTTTCAATTTTGGGGCCTTATTAGATTTAATATTCCCATTTTTTAACAGGGCCCAATTTCAAATATTGACCGATTAATTCCGGCAATGTTTTGATCGACGACGCTTCATCTGTAGACTCTAAGATATTTTTTTCAAATTGTTTTGTCGTTTATTTTTTTTTTTTGATTCAACAATATGTAGTGTCACGTTTTGTTTTTTCGCGATATTTTTTGAACCGCTGAACCAAATTAGTCGATGTTAAAACAAATTTAGGTTTTTTTTTTTTCCAAAAAAGGACATGATATTTTTTTTACTTTTTGGGCCTTATTAGATTTAATATTCCCATTTTTTCACAGGGCTGAATTTTAAATATTGACCAATCAATTCCGGCAATGCTTTAATCGACGACGCTTTATCTGTAGACTCTACGATATTTTTTTCAAATTTTTCAGTCGTTTATTTTTTTTTTTTATTCAACGAAATGTAGTATCGAATTGGTGCAACCGGTTCCAATATCTTCAATTGGGCTTTGCGATAAAATAATAAAACTGAATCTAATAAAGCCCAAAGATTTAAAATCATAATGAAATTTATTAATGATATATAAAATATAAAAAAAAAAATTAATCGAACGGCAAGAAAAAAAAATAAAAAACAATCCTACGGAACACTTAGGGTGCAACTTGGAGCACTTGACTGCATTTTTTTTTTCACAATTTATAATAAAACTATTTTAAATTAATAAAAGAATAACAATTTATAGGTTTTTGTGCCTTTTTTTTTTTTACCCCGTTTTAGTCTCGTTCCGACGTCGAATCGAGACAAAAAAGTGGTTATGCCGAGACTGAATAGAAAAATACCTCAAAATTCAATAGGTTTGTTGTTTTATTGATAACCATTATTAGTTTTGTCTTTATTTATGCTAAAACTTTAATAAATCAAAAAAAAAATAACAATTTCAAGTTTTTTTTAACTTTTTCTTTCTTTACCTCGTTTAGTCTCGTTTTAGTCTCGTTTCGACCTCGAATCGAGGCTAAAAAGCGGTTATGCCGAGACTGAATAAGAAAATACCTTAAAATTCAATAGTTTTGTTGTTTTATTATTAATCATTATTAGTTTTGTCTTTATTTATAATAAAACTATATTAAATCAAAAAAATAATAACAGTTTTAGGTTTTTTTTGAACTTTTTCTTTCTTTACCTCGTTTAGTTTCGTTTTAGTCTCGTTTCGACGTCGAATCGAGGCTAAAAAGCCGTTACGCCGAGGCTGAATAGGAAAATACCTTAAAATTCATTAGTTTTGTTGTTTTATTCATAATAATTATTAGTTTTGTCTTTATATAAATAAAACTATAATAAATCAATAAAATAATAACAATTTTAGGTTTTTTTCAACTTTTTTTTTTCTACCACGTTTTAGCCTCGTTTTAGTTTCGTTTCGACGTCGAATAGCGTAACATTTTGACATCGAATAGAGCTCGCTGCCGACGTCGATCCGAGCATAATGCCTCGATCCCCGAGACTAATTTCTACCTGGGATGCTATTGATGATATCCTAATTCACGTACTCTTAGAAAAACATTCTTGTGATACTGCTAAAAAGTTAAACATTCTTAATCGACGTCTAAAAAATGAGGCAGATTTTCGAAAAATAATTGTACGTTTGGATTGTTGATAAATATTTTTCTATTTAGACTCACTATTAATAGTTTTCATAAATATCAATTTTAATGAAAGTTAAACTTCAAAGGAAGAAATCTTTTTGTGGACACAAATAATTATGTTTTACTTTTTTTTTGTTCCAATTTTTTTTTTGTTCTAATTTATGAAGTTATTTGAAATAAATAATTTTGCTTTTGCTTTTGTTTATGAAACAATCATCAGGGAATACAAGACTATAGAAAGAAAAATTCCAAAAGATATTAAATTTAAAACATCTGTAAGTACTGCTTTTGATCTTTCAAGCATTGAATGTATGCTGATGGTCTATATGCTGATAGTTCTATTCGTAAAAAGAAAAAAAATTCGATCAGATCAAGAAGACCGTACTGAGACATCATTTGGTTTTTGTTTTTTTTTTTATTTATATTTTATATGATGTTATTCTTGTTTTTTAACTTAAAACTCAAATGAATACTGTTGAAATGTATTAATTTATTCATATAACTATATGTATGCAAATAAAATTTACTTAAAATATTTTTCTTACATTATTTTATTCTTTTTTTGCAATTGCAATTCATTGGATTCGATTTTTAACTAGAATTGAATCCGGTTCAAGTAAAAAACGGGATCTTTCTCAAGTGACAAACTGGATCCGTTTTAGATAGTAGACAAGATCCAATTGAAGTAGCAAACCAAATTCATTTCAGGTGACAAACTGAATCCATATAACATAGTAGACTGGATTCAATTTATGTTCAAAACCGGATTCATTTGAGGTAGAAGACCAGATCTGATTCAAGTGGTGCACTAGGTACGTTTTAACCAGTAGGCCGGATTCGATTCAAGTGACAAACTGGATCCGTTTAAGATAATCGACTGGATCCAATTCAAGTTTAAAACTAATTCGTTTCGTGATTACTCATTGAAATAATAAGATTGACTGCAATTTCACGAATATCTTATGATTTGAGAAGTATTATCAAAATATTATCGGGATCAGTTAAGCTCATATATTCATCTCTTTTTCTTAAGTTTTTCTGTTTACGATAGAGCAAGGTGCACTTTGTATCATTTCGGATCAGGGTGGCGTAATCCGATACTGACTAGAATATTATTAGGATAAATTAGACAAATAAAGTAAAATTTTTATATAATTTTTCTGTTCAGGATAGAATCAAGTATACCTTTCAACATCTTGAACGTAGTTGCCTGATCTAATACTAATCAGATCCTTATTCGGATAAATTAGTCAAATAATTTCTTTTTTTATTACTATTAACCCGGGATAAAAATTTTAGGTACGGAAAAAGTCTTGAAAAATAAGACTCAGAGTTTTACAATAAGACCAATCCTAATGGTTGCCAAAATCACTACTTTTTCAGGACTGTTAAAAAGTCCTGAGAAAGTATGGAAAAATAAGACTTTTAGAAGTTCCTCCTTAAAGGTACGGAATTTCAAGACTTTTTCCGTACTATAAAAGTATTGGAAATTAAGACTTTTCCAGTACTTTTTTCTGTGGTCCTGATTAAACAATCATAATTATGCTGAGAATAATTAAAAAATTTATTATCAATTATTTATTTAATATTAATTTATTATAAAATTTATTTATAATATAATTTATATTCGTTTATTTATTTTTTATCAACTCTATGAAATAATTTATCAGATCATACTCAAATCAATATTACATTACACAAGCGTATTAATTAATTAGTTAATTAACTTTTTAAATGAATTTTGATATTTAAGAAAGATTATTTGGATGTGATTGAATCAATTTCTACCAAGGTTTTTAAACCAAGATCATTGACTTCTGGTGACGATGAATTTTGTATATTCGAAGCTTGATCAGACAATCGAAGTGGTTGATCATATTCGTTATAACTTTGAGCTGATGGATGAAGAATGTTGTTTGCATTTTCCAAATTATGATAACTACGATCAGTTGGTAAATGATGATTAGTAAAATAACTTGGATGATAATGATTATAGTGTTGGGGTTGTGGATAACGATCAATGTATTCAACTGGAGGATAACTATGATAACTATTTTCATATTGACGTGGTACGAGATAATCATCATAATGAGGAAGTGAATGATTATTGAAATACGATGATGGTTGATGATAGTCACGAGTGTTATGTTGTGGTGGTGGACGAATATTGGCATGTTGAGGTGGTGGATGAAAATTTTTACGTCTAAGTGGTCGACGAGATTCGCCTTGCTCAGTTAGTGGATAAGAATTGTCATGTTGAGATTGTGGATGAGGATTGTCATGTTGAGATGGTGGATGAGGATTGTTATGTTGAAGTATTGGACGAGTATTTTCTTGCTCAGTTAGTGGATGAGAATTGTCATGTTGAGATAGTGGACGACTAGTTTCATGTTGAAATGAAGTAGAATTGTCTCGTCTAGTTTGTGATTTTTTAATCTTGCTGTCAAGTGATGGAACAATATCGTCATGCTGAGCTGGTGCTTCGTTGACATCAATTGTAGATTCTTGATCAGTTAAATTTGTGTTAGATTTTTTTTCACCATCACGGACAATATCTCTTGACAGTTCAACATCCAGTGATTCATCATTATCAGAAATACAAATTTTAGGTTTTTTGGTGACTAATTGTTCTGTTGTATCGTCGTTTATTTTGTTTTTTTTTTGTTTTCTTGATGATAGACTTTTATCTATTTTTTTTAGCTTTTCGCTACATTTATCCTCTAATATTTCACTCTTGCACTCATTGCACAGGTTGTTAATTTTTCTATTAAAAGAAAAATTTTCAGGAAGATCAAACTTTTGAGTGATATAACCTGAAAAAAAAGTTGAGTTATTTGTGTAACAAGAAAGCAAATAAAATTAAAAACCTACTTTGAACAGCATTGTAAACAGCTCTATCAATGCATTGCTTTTCATTTGAATTTCCTCGAGCACATGATACTGCTAAAGTTTCATCCCCAATGAGCAGTTTGAACAAAGCACGCAACATAGATCCTGGATTTGTTTTTTGTCGTTCATACATTTTTAAATCTAAAGCTTCAATCCATACACCTGATCCATCAGTAAGTTCCACCTTTTTAAAATAAGAATAAGAATTAAAACTTGAATTAAATATTTCATTAGGCAATGTAAGAAGGATTTGAAAAATTCATCAATTACTTTGGTTGGTGACCATGATTGCCAATCTGGAACGACTATTTTCGTATCAGTGGAATCTGAATGCTTCTGTAAAAAACATAAAACATGAGTAGTAGTAGTTATTTCACTTGAGCAAAAAAATATTTTTACATTTACATTTTTCTTTTGTGATGCATGTAGTTGTTGTAAATGACTCAGAATGTGTTGAAACAAAATAAGTGACTCTTCGGTAACTGAAATATAAAAGAAACAAGTAAAAACAGTTAGACCATATAATTATAAAATTTATCTACAAAAATAGGAATTTTTTCTCACCAGGAATGCTTTCACACATTTTGCAAAAAGAAAAAGAATTAAAAGAAGGTGTTGAGTTTTCACTGAATTGTTCATCGTTGTTTTTAATGACGATGCTTGATGTAGTTCGTTTGTCATTGACTACGTTCTCATCATAGTCTGACTTATATAAGTCATCATCAGTGTCATACGTGGGAACTGAATTTTTTTTGTAGTACTTTGAGTTTTTTGATACATTTTTTAAATTCAATGATGGGAATAAATCTTCAGAAGATTCAGTCACATGAAGGAAAGATGCATTAGAAGTTGAAGCAATTTGATTTTTTTCTGTAATAGTAGATGAAGATTTATGTTTTGAAGTACGTTTTCTAGAAGAATGAACAGAATCTTTTTCTTGAGCAGTGACATTCATATCTTCTATTGAATCAGTACCAGATTCCTCAGATGATATAGGTGGTGAAGGTTCATTCAACGACTTTTCTAATTTTATACTCATTGATTGCTCAGTACATAACTTAGCTTGTGTTGATTTTTTTTCTTCTCTTGATAGCATTTTTTTCTCATTATCAACAGCTTTGGACTGAATAGTGAGTTTAGTAATGGAAGGTACTATGACTTCCCCATCTTCGGAAACATTGTACTCAGCAAGAATTTTTTTTGATTCTAAAAAATAAAGCAAACTAAATGTAAATAATAGTGATGGTATGTTACGTAAGAAAGAAATTAATGACTTTTAGAAGCATATTGTTATAAACATGCTGATAAAAATGAAATAAATACTTGCCTACTCTGATGTTGGTAAAGTAAAAAAAGAAAACCTGGACCTGATACCAGTTTAAAAAATAGTGTATGTAAGAGTTAATTTTCATGAACGTGCTGATAAATTGAAAACGAAAATATAATAATTTACATGTTGATGAATGAGAATGAAAAAAAAAACCTACATCTGATGTTATTCACTTATTTTAATAGAACGAAGTTAACATGCACATGTTGATAGATCACAAAAAAAAATCTACTAACATCTTGGTAAAGTAAAAATGAAAAACCTAGACCTGGTACCAATGAAACAACAATTGATAGATTTCAGAAATCAAGTTTCATGCACTTCCTGATGAATTAAAAATAAGAATATTATAATTTACATGTTGATGAATTGAAATGAAAAAAAAAAACATAAATCTGATGTTATTCACTTGATTCAATAAGCTGATAAAAAAACAATGAAATCTTGCCTACTCTAATGTTGGTAAAATGAAAATGAAAAACCTGGACCTGGTACCAGTTAAAAAAAATAGTATATTTTAAAAATTAATTCTAATAAAAGTACTGATGAATTGAAAATGAAAATATAATAATTTACATGTTGATGAATGAGAATGGAAAAAAAAACCTACATCTGATGTTATTCACTTATTTTAATAGAACGAAGTTAACATGCACATGTTGATAGATCAAACAAAAAAAAATCTACTAACATCTTGGTAAAGTAAAAATGAAAAACCTAGACCTGGTACCAGTTAAACAATAATTGATAGATTTTAAAAATTAAGTTTCATGCACTTGCTGATAAATTAAAAATAAGAATATTATAATTTACATGTTGATGAATTGAAATGATAAAAAAAAAATTTATATCTGATGTTATTCACTTGAATCAATAAGCTGATAAAAAAATAATAAAATCTTGCCTACTCTAATGTTGGTAAAATAAAAATGAAAAACCTGGACCTGGTACCAGTTAAAAAAAATAGTAGATTTTAAAAATTAATTTTTATTCACGTGCTGATGAAAATACAATAAAAACTTGCCCACTGACATGTTGGTAGGATAAAAAAGAACAATCTAGGCGTTGTCCAAGTAAAAAAAATGGCGGATTCTGAAATTTCATTGACCTGCACGAGCTGATAAATTAAACGCGATTAATTTACGATTTATATGATGATGAATTTAAAAAAACATGTAATGAAGCCTCAATTTTTAATGATACATTAAAACATATTTGCAAAAAGGAATACTTATTTTACTTACTGTTTTTTCGCAACACTTTTGCTTTGTATACTTTTCCATTTTCATACTGAATATGAACCAGTTCATCTTCAGTTGAATTTTTCTCTCGGATCATTTTGTCGGTAACGATCGTATACTGCTTGGTTTTCGGAAAGTACACTAGATACCACATTTTATTATCGCTTTTATTATTCAACAATGATCAACAAAATTAGCAACTTAATAAAGCAATGTGCTTATCAATAAAAAAAAATTTCTTGTCATTAAATGTCATTAATGAAGTCTTCAACAGGGGTATACAACCGTTGTGTAGTGTTAGCACGCCATAAAACAACAACTGCGCCCCGCAACGACAAGCCGGTGGCTCAGTGATGTGACGCGAAGACTCCACACATACATAAAAAAAAATTATGTCAAATTTTCCATGTGTGCAAAGTCTTGCGCATGCGCTTAATAATCATCGTGATCTTCAGTCAGACGCCAGTTTTATTATTAATGTCAAATTCATATGGATCACCTTTGCATGCCAATACAAAAACTTCTAGAAATTACACGTTTTCATGACTAATGTTTTTTTTCTATCAATAGAATGGGGAAACATCGTTCAAAATTACATTTGCATGATTATTCTTTGCGTAGTATTTATCGTATGAAGCAAGGGGTTGGTAATCATGTCAAAAATGTTGGGAAAACCTCAAAGTTAGTATTTTCAAGGTTATTTATTTCTTTTTTTTTTTAAACAGAAATATTTCAATGGTTCATAAAGTAATTGAATATTTAAGTTGTTATCCGACATTCTTAGCTATAATACATTTCATTTTATTTTTTTTATTATTGAAGTTCTCTGAGTGATCAAGATATTTCTGGTAGAATTAACTTTTCCAATGATCATCTTCAAGACAAGACCAACGGTACGTATAAATATATTTAAATATATTTTTTTCATTAAGTTCATTTGTCTTGCATAATAAAATTAATTTCATGTTGAAAATATTCAATAGATAATATCAACAAATGTGTAAGAAGCTGTCGTCAGAAACATTGTGAACATATTAAGCCTAGTGATTTGAGATCCAACAATGGACCTATTGATAACAATTATAATGGGCATGCAGACAGCTCGAATACACGAGATGATAACGGACCAAGCAATTCCAGAGAGCAATATCTAGGTATTTTTTTAAATTTTATTCTACAATCGCCGAATAAAGCAAAACTATGTGCTTATTATTATACTTACTTCCTAAGCATGTGTATGATGATGTTATAATCTATCATTTTATCAATTGATACTAGGTCCAAGTTTATTATACGGACTTGATCAACACAACGAATACTAAATTTCTTTCATTCTGTTAGTAAAAACATGTTATTTTTGATACATTATATTTCTTATCACTTTATCAACATGATAAGGAAATATTTTCATTTTGGTTTATCAACATGTGCATATGAGTTGTAAAGTTTACCATTCATCCGACTGATTCCAGAATTTGATTTTTCTGGGCAATACTACTATTTTTTGGTACCAGGTCCAGGTTTTTCATTTTTATTTTACCAACATTAGAGTAGGCAAGTTTTTATTGTTTTTTTATCAGCATGCGTATGATAATATACTTTTAGGATCCATCAATTATTTCTTGCTGGTACCAGATCCAGGTCCAGGTTTTCATTTTATTAACATGGTAGTAGATATTTCTTTTTTTTGATTTATCAGCTGTGCATGTTAACGTTGTCTTATTGAATCGGATGAAGAACATCAGATCTAGGTTTTTTTTTTTGTTTATTTCAATTTTTCAATTCATCAACATATAAATTATAATATTTTTATTTTCAATTCATCAGCAAGTGCATGAAACTTATATTCTGAAATCTATCAATTGTTGTTTAACTGGTACCAGGTCTAGGTTTTGCATTTTTACTTTACCAAGATGTTAGTAGATTTTTTTTTGTTTGATCTATCAACATGTGCATGTTAACTTTGTCTGGTTGAATCAAGTGAATAACATCAGATTTAGGTTTTTTTTTATTTCAATTCATCGACATGTAAATTATAAAATTTTCGTTTTCAATTCATCAGTACTTTTATTAGAATTAATTTTTAAAATATACTATTTTTTTTAACTGGTACCATGTCCAGGTTTTTCATTTTTATTTTACCAACATTAGAGTAGGCAAGATTTTATTATTTTTTTATCAGCTTATTGATTCAAGTGAATAACATCAGATATAAATTTTTTTTTTATCATTTCAATTCATCAACATGTAAATTATAATATTTTCATTTTTAATTCATTAGCACGTGCATGATAATATTCTTCCAATATCCAACATGTTCTTTTGCTGGTTCCTGGTTCAGATTTTATTATTTTTATGTGACCATAATGGTACTATGTTTATTTTCATATGCTTATCTTATAAAATGGTATCAGGTTTTTCTGACTGATTCCAGATTTCAGTCCTTCTTTTTTTTGTCACCAGTGAATGTTTTTTTTTTTTTTAAAGTTATTAGCCTGAGCTTGTTTATTGTAAAATTCATTGGACAAAGTAGCAATATAGTCACCCCTTTTTTCAACTTATCAGCATTACCTGACATTATTATTGTTTGAAAAAATTTTAAAACGTTTTTTTTCAATTACATAGGTGCTGTTGACCGTTCCCGTGAGCCAGTTAATGATGGTTCCAGTTCCAGTGAGCAACATAATAATAATGATACTGATGATGAATCTCATACCATCAATGACCAAGATTATGATACTGATGAAAGTGGCAATGATTTAAATACAGAAAGTGATCAGACTGATGATAATACTAGTATCGACGAAAATAATGGAAGTGATCAAACTGGTGATAATGGTAGTATTGATGAAAATAATGAAAGTGATCAGGCTGATGATAATAGTAGTATCGATGAAAATAATGAAAGTGATCAGTCTGATGATAATGGTAGTATTGATGAAAATAATGATGAATATAATGATGCTGCACCAGAACCACAACCAGATCCTGATGACGATGAACTTTTTGAAGGAGCACCACTTTCTATGAGTGAAACTTTGGTATGCATCTTGACTTACGCATTACGATTTGGTTTGACAGGAGCAGCTTTAACTGGTTTACTTGAATTAATAAATATGATCTGTCCAAGACCAAACAAGTGTAAGAAAAGTTTATATCTTTTCAAAAAGTACTTTTCAACGATAAATGTACCACTTAACAAGAAATTTTATTGTTCACGTTGCTTTAATAAGTTAGAGACTAACGAATCTATATGTGAAATGTGTGCCCGAGAAAATTTGTCAAATAGACCAGGTGTATCTTATTTTATAACAATATCAATCATCGATCAATTACAAACGCTCTACAAACGACCAGGATTTTATGATCTTTTGCATTGGCGATTTAGGCGTCAGAAAAAAATTCCAAACAATTACGAAGACATTTATGATGGTCAGGTATATCGGAATTTATGCAGACCAAACAAATTATTATCAAATCCTGATAATATTACTTTCACATGGAATACCGATGGTATCTCTTTATTTAAATCGTCAAAGTTACAACTATGGCCATTCTATTTAAGTATAAATGAACTTCCATACACTTATAGAATGAGAAAAGAAAATTTTTTATTAGCAGGACTATGGTTTGGAACGAAAAAACCTGTGCCATCGTTATTTTTAGATTCCATTTGTGATGAACTTGATAATCTAAAGAATGGCGTTAATCTTGAAGCACCAGACGCTAATAATATAATTAATGTAAAGGGTGAAGTCATCTGTGGCACCTGTGATTTACCTGCAAAAGCAATCTTTTTGAATATAAAACAGTATAACTCAGTGCATGGTTGTTCAAGGTGCTTAATTAAATCTGAGCCTGTTGAAGATGGTTCTTTAAAACGTGTATATCCATATCTTAACAACCTGGTTTTACGAGATCAAAACACCACAAATGACTTAGCTAGAGAAGCAGCTGTCACAGGAAATGATACTTTTGGTATCAAAGGACCAACTGTCATTTCACGAATGTCAAAAACGTACATTCGAAGTACTTCTGTTGACTATATGCATTGCGTTATTCTAGGAGTCGTACGAGCACTTTTAGTTTTATGGTTCAAAGCTGATACTGGATTATTGAAAGATTTTATACCAATTGTTGAAAAAAAAATTTGTTCAATGACACCACCAAACTTTGTTCCTAGACTTCCAAGATCAATAGTCGAACATTTAAAATATTTAAAGGCTCATGAGTTAAAAGCTTGGTTTTTATATTATTCAATGCCAATACTCGAGACAATAATGTCTAACATGTATTTCGAACATTATAAATTATTCGTCCACAGTATTTTCTTATTAAATCAAGACAGTATATCTGAACAAGATATCGATGTTGCTAACAGCTTACTTCATGATTTCGTCAAGCAATATAAAGATTTATATGGTCGAGAAAACATGACGATAAACTTGCACCAGCTTCTTCATTTGCATGAAGTTGTTCGAGATTTCGGTCCTTTATTCTGTACAAGTTGTTTCCCTTATGAAGATGCAAATGGCCTATTGAAGAGATTAGTGACAGGAACAAAATTTTCTCAGTTGCAAATTTGTTCAGGACTAAACGTATATCGAAACCTTCCAGAAATAAAAAGAAAACTAGATCCAAATAGTCCTGCTTCAACTTTTTGTAATAAAATTACAAATAAAATAAACAAATATAAATCTCAACCTATATCTAATAAACATTCAGTGATCGGAACGATGAATCAAATAGACCAATTGCCTCATGATGTAAATCAAGCATTGCAATTAATGAACATAAACTATGAAAATATTAAAATATTTTATCGATTTTCGATATCTGGAACACTGTATATATCCGAACTATACAACCGGGTTAAAAAATACAACTCAATGTTCATAAAATACAATATAAATGACAAAATAGAATTTGGAATGATATATTGCTTTACAAAAATGTCTAATTGTAATTGTTTAAAATTTTGTCAAGATAATTGTGATGCACAGTATTTTGCTGTAATTAAAAACTGTCGGATAATCACACCTTTTTCATCAGTGTCAAGCTATAACTAACACAATTCATATAGTGAACGTGAATAATATTAGTTCTTTGTGTTTCTTTGTCAAAATACAACCTGAAAACATTGACTACATCATTGAGCCTGTTAATCATTGGGAAATGGAGTGATCAAGTGAATAAATTTCCAATAAGAATGTACTGAACACATGTGAATATAATAAAATAATAAAGTATTTTAACTGGTACCAGATCATAGGTTTTCATATTAGCTTTACCAACATGACATATTTATATTTTCTTTGATTCCTCAGGATGTACAAGTTAATTTTAAAATATATCATTCAACTAATATTTTCACATGACAAACATAACATTTTTTTAAAAAAGTAAGATTTATCACCATTTTTTCACGAAATAAACGTACAACCAGTTTCATAACAATATAAAAAGTTGTAATTTTCTAAAATAAAATCGACTCTATTTAAAAAAAAAGCAATTATTTTATAAACCTTTTATTTATAAATTAGTTTTTTTTTGATTCCTCATAAAAATTTTTTAAGTGTATAAAATAAAGGACTTTTATTTAACCAATATTAAAATTTTCTAAGTCCATAGAAAAAAAAAAACTTAGTTTTTTTTAGCTGACAAAAAAAATTTTCAAGTTTTTTGTTAAATAGTACTTTGGTCTTGGATTCGAGGACTTTTTTAATGTTCACAACGTATCCAGACAAAAGTCTCGAAATTAAATACTTTTTCCAGACCAAATTTGAATATCTTGAGAAAAAAAATTGCCTGTCCTGAATATCAGGACTTTTTCCAGACCGAAATTAAAATCTTCAATCAAAATAATACTTTTGTCGTCGAATTCGTACGTTTTCAGGTCTTTTTCCATACTTTCAATACTTTTTCTATACTTTTTTAGGCCTCAAGACTTTTTCCGTACTTTAAATTTTTATCCCGGGAAGTATACCGCAAACTTATAATAATTTTTCTTGATCAGTTTTGGGTCAGACATCCTGATCTATTTTAAGTCAAGAGTACTGACTTAAGGCATGTCCAACGCGGAACGAAAATACAGAAAAGTTTTTGAAATTTTGACAGTAGATTATTTATGTAATAATACACAATCCATAATTTTTTTATAATTTTTTTGTCGGTGGTTTTTTTTTAATTAATTAATAAAGTTGACATTTTTCAAGGCAGTTATACATAGGCTCTTACGGCCAGCCGAGTACACTTCACACAAACCTGGTTAGAAACTATATGAAAAAATACAGAGACTGTTTCGAAAAACTGATATATTATAAAATAAAAAAAGACGAAAATTTTGAGCCGTATATGGAAAAAGTTTTGTCGGTGGGTTTTTTTAAATAAATAAAAATAGACCCGAAAAATAGGAATTTTGACGTATTATCGTCGGCATAGTTCAAACATAGAGTAAAACTGACAGAAGAAGCTTGCATGTGTGGTCACACAGGCACGTAATTGTCGTGATTTCTCCTGCTAGTTTCACTATATATTCAAGTTGGCCAACATTAAATTTCAACATAATTTTTAATTTATAGTGAATGATATTTTTGATAAATAAACTTAAATAAAATAAGTCAATAAACATTTTTTTATTATGAAATAAGGTCAAATATGGTAAAAATACCAATTCATGATCGATTAAAAAAAAAAAAAATTATTTTTTTGGGGTTGGCATTGCATTTCTTATAATGTAAAATAAATAGGCCATTCTCCCCTCCACAACACTCTAAAACCGGCGTTGGACATGCCTTAAACCTTATGACCTGGTTCGGTATTCTGATAAAGTTCCAATCTGAACTTTTTCAAGAGGCGTTACATCTCGACCCTTCTCTAATCAAAATGCTTTTGCTTTGGTAAAATCCGATGTTGATAATGATATAAAAGAGTAAGATAAACATATGATAGTTAAAGAAATATAGTCTAAATATGTATGTACAAAACTGTAAAACACTTTGTTAAAAACTAATAATAATAACTCTTGAATTAATTAATTATTAAATTCATTATTGAATTGATCATCAATTATTGCATTTATCATTAATTTATAAATTCATTATTGGTTATTGAATGTAAATTAAGTATAGTTGAAATTTATTATTGTTTTCCCGTTGAAGTGATAATATTTGACTTTCAGTTTTGTTTTTTTTTCATGCAAAAAAAAAAAAATGGTCAAACTATAAGTTGATATTTGTCGAAAGAAAAAAAAAATCAGAAAAAATTAAAGATAAGTTCCCCATGAAAAATAAAAACAAGTTCTGTTCTGTCAAATTCACATGAAACAAATTTTCTTTATTAGGTTCTTTTTCAAATATATATGTTAGATTATGATAAAAATAATACCTTGAGAATGGTGCTATACTGAGTTTTAAAAAAAATGTATATATGTGGCTTTCTCAGCCAAATCATGGGGTTTGTGGCCTGACCCTCTGCAATTTCGCTCATTTTTTGATATGTTGTAGATTTTGGCCTTAAAATAAACCCATATATATTTTTTTTTTTTAATTTTTGAGGGCACCACCATCGAATTTCAAGATATCTAAAATAGTGCAAAAAAATGCATTTTTTTTTTTGCTGAATTTTTGATCATAGATTCGAGGACGCAAAAAAACTATTCTAAGCTTTACAATAGAGTGGGCACTCTATAGAAAGTATTTTTTTTTGATTTTTGAAGACAAAAAAATTTTTTTCGTAATTATATTTTTTTAAATATTTTTTTAGATTGGAAAAAAAAAAGAAAACGGAATTTTCTCTTATGAAATTTCCAATTTCTTTTTAGTTTTTTAGAAAGACCATATAACAGATCGAGGGTAAAAAAAAAAACTATATGGTTTTTCTAAAAAACTAAGAAGAAATTGGAAATTTCTTAAGAGTAAATTTTGTTTTCTTTTTTATTTTTAAATCTAAAAAAATATTTAAAAAAATAAAATTAAAAAAAATTTTTTTTTTCTTCAAAAATCAAAATTTCAAAAATTAAAAAAATATACTTTCTATAGAGTGCCCACTCTATTGTAAATCTTAAAATACTTGTTTTGCGTCCTTGAATCTATGATCAAAAATTCAGCAAAAAAAAAAAAGGGACTATTTTAGATATCTTGAAATTCGATGGTGGCGCCCTCAAAAATTGAAAAAAAAAAATATAGATTTATTTTGAGGCCGAAATCTACAACATATCAAAAAATGAGCAAAATTGCAGAGGGTCAGGCCACAAACCCCATGATTTGGCTAAGAACGCCTCATATATATATATATTGTAACGAGATTTGGCAGATCTCGCGCTCCCGAAAATAATTAGAGGTCTTGTCTAAGGGGTTTTATCGACTGAGACGCTAATTAATACCACCGGTTTGTGAGATTGTGGCCTCGGTAGTGACATCAATTTTCGCCTGAATGTCAGTGTTGACTTGGTAGACATCCGCCACGAGCGGATAATCCGGATTCCTACCCTGGCTACGTCAGATTCGTATCCCCTACTTCGACACTCCCACCGGAGAGTCGCATCGAGGTGTGCGCACAGATGGTCGTATGGAGTGGGTCAAACGGGAGTGGGGATAGAGAGTCCATAAAACTGGTGATCGCTGGCATCTCACTGCCAGTCGTCGGCCGGCTCTCGGAGCTGGCTGATGGCACCGGGACTGGTAACAGTCCGTGGTTGGTTTCCGATGACGCTAGCTGACTCCTTGGTGGAGTTGGCTGGTGACTTGGTGATGTCGACAGACTCCTACGGAGGAGTTAGTTGATATCATTGGTGAAGCTGGCATGACTCCTTGGTGGAGTTAGCCGACTTAGACGGTGACGTCGACTGGATCCTAGGGTGGAACTAGTTGATGTTACTGATGAGTCCAACCAAGCTCCCGATGCGTGGTGCATGCTCCCGAGGGTGATTTATGATGTCGCTACGCTGCATAGGTAGGACGTTGTATATCACTCGCTCTCTCGCTCTAGTGTGGTTACTTACTGTCAGGGTAACCTATAATCGAGTAGTCAAATGCATAGAGTGGTCCGGCGTAAGACCAGCGTGGCTGCGGATGGACTTTATGTTCGACTACTTGGTGCACTAGAGTGAGTAGGCAATAGGAGGATATTTGGTAAAGCCTGCGAGGTACAAGTATCCTCGATCTCGTATTGACTTAGGTTATGCGCGTTAGTAAAACCAAAGTTAATGATCACGGTAATAACCGCCGCCGCGGAGTGAGGTTATTACTGGTATATATATTAATACTATTATCTGGTATATATATATCGTAACGAAATTTATTATCTCACCGGTTCTCAAAATAAATAATCTAAAGAAAAGAGCTTGTCATGGATTAACGAGTTCTGATTATTTATTTGTTGTCGATTGGATCATTAATAACTAATAAGAGTTGGTTATTAATAATTCAAAGGATCACTGCTACAGCTCTGTGGAGGATCAAGTCCGTTACATGTGATAGCGATAGTGGTATATAATGTGTAAATATTCGATGTCCCGTAGCGTGACTTGATACGTAAACCTCGACGTGGGCTAGTCTACCCCTCCATCTGTCGAGGAGATGAACTCTCCGAAGGCTACGGGCTTGATCATATACCTATTCGTGTTGCGGGCTAGGAAAGCGTGCTGCGCATGTCCGGGACAATAGGTGGGAGAGCGCGCGAGTGGGAAGTCAGAGTACTCACAGTAGCTTAGCACTCATCGCTGTCGTGAAACGACACAACTTGTCTGGCTTTCGAACGATCACTACCTTCTCATGACTGGCTCTCTATAGTTCACTACTGGTTCTCTCTACATCGTTTGGATATCTTTTAAGGTTCTCGATGTATCAGAAGTTAAGTCCTGGTGAAACTCTATCCGAAATTCTAATGACAGACTAATACTAATGATTACGCTATATGGCTCTCTTATAATAATAATAGTTATTATACTACCACTACATAATGATGTATGTGATTGTAGTCCACGATGGATTGCTGTAAATAATAACAATAATAATAATATTGAGATATATTATTATTGCAATGGCAACGTATGTGTAAGACCTGGTCACGATGGATCGCTGTATGGTTCCCTATACAAAATACTTATCTCACGTGTAGAATATTTGCTCCCACACTTATGATGCTTGTGTGTAGGTATTTTACTATAGTATAGTCGCAATGTAATATAGACGTATGAAACACACTCTGCTTGGTTCACGATAGTTCTCTCAGGTTTGGTTACGTATTTCATAATCCAATCAGGTGGACCACGCCCCTCTACCATTTATAAGACTGAGTTAGGTTCTCGTTTTGTTCTCGTTACTTCTACTGCTGTTGGCTTCCGAGATAACCAACATGGCTCCCCTCGGTGATTGAGAGGAGGATGGTGCGAAATCTTCGTTGTAGACCTTGGCCGATAGTTCTCGCCGGGCAGGTCAGAAAATCGGTTATAATATATACATATATTGTTTATCAACAATATCTATATTTAAAAGTTATACATATATTATACGTATCAGTATCATTAATTTGAGAATTAATCAATTATAAATTCATATAAATGACAATTATATGAATCGATGCGCAATTATATGTTCAGTTTTGGTAGTAACACTTCAAGAAAAATGTAAGATAGGCCTTTGCGTAGGAGAAATACTTCAGATGAAAGTAATAAAATAAAATAAAATAAATTCTTTCTATTATTCTATTTAATTCGCCAGCGTAAAATGTCACATGGTGTCGTATGATGATGTCAATGAAGCAGAACACGACCATTATCGTACGATCTAAAAAAGAAGAGCATATAAGGTATTTCATGTCATAGTACCGAATAATTCTTCTCGATTCTTTGTATTGACTCGCCAATTTTTTTTCAAGTTACAAATTTGCACAAAAATGCCACAAATTTATTTACATTTTTCTCCTCACTCTTTCTATCACACACTCAGAGTAGGATATGTTTACAGTTAACGTATCTTGTTTACTATTAACATATCGTATGTTTGACTGGGTTATGGATAATAAGTTTACAGTTAATATATGATATTTTAATATTAAACATACATATAATAAAAATTAACATGCATATGTTAACTATAAGCATATCTATTGTGGTGCTAATCTAGAAATGTTAACTATTATCATACGTATGTTTAAGTTAAACATATATACTTCAACTGTTAGTATATTTATATTCACAATAAAAATATATATATTAACTATTCATATATCAGTATGAGATAAATCTGGGGTTCTGTTTTAGCTGAAATTATAAATGAAAATATAAAAATAAAAATTTATTCCAAATATTTAAATTGTTGGAAATTGAACTTAATGACACCACTGAAATATAATAAAACTGGAAGGTGAACTCCTATGCTTAGCCAATGCACGGAGTGTCGCTAGAGATAGCGGTATATTGGTTGGCATTCCCTCTCACTCACGCATGCGCACATTAAATCTTTTACAGTCAACGTCAAAACAAACTAGTACTACACGGTATAAAAGTTCATTATATTTCAGTAGTCTCAATCAATTATAGTTGACGTGACTGTACCGACATGGACAACATCACAACCATTGAGTTTCTCTCTCGGCGACACGAAGTTCGGCTTCCAGTTTTATTATATTTCAGTGAATGACACACATACACAGATACAAACCATTGCCTTGGTGACATCACACACACATACATATACATTCATGCACACATAAAGAACGCACACTTTCTGATGACACCTCAAGCGAGGATGTCACACATTCCACCTGTAATAAATATACTTTTACTCTTCAATTATATATCAATAATATAATTGTTGTTGTTACATTATTGCACCAATATTCCTAATCATAATCACAATATAAATATATTTACGTGAAAAATAAATTGAAATCGAAAACGAGACCTGTTAACGTTTGTTGGAGCGTGTGGCCCACGTTACCCGTTGAAAATTAAAAATTTTCAATACTCTGGCTAGAGCCATAATTATTTTCAATTATTGCTCAAATATAATTTAAGAGTTTATCAACAATAACATTATTCGAAAATAAGATATTAAAATAGAGTTTTTCAGCAGTCTTTTTTGAGCCTCATAAACATTTTATTTCAATTCTATCGTGGATTGACTTATTCATTGGGCCCTTCTCCCAGTTTTTTTTTTTTTTGTGAGCTATAACTCTTGTTATAATGAAGATAGAGATTTTGTATTGCTATAGAAAGTCGTAACTCATTGCCAAATCCAGAGGCTTCAAAAATAAAAATTCTTGAAGAAAGTAATGCAAGACAAGTTAAAGATTGTGAAAATACAAATAATAATAAATCAAATGCATTTGTGTCAACATATAATAATAAACCAAGTTGGAAACCGAATAGGTACAATAATAATAATAAAAATACTGAAAAAATTCAAGGTAAAAACAATAATTATAATACATCAAATAATTATGATAAATTCAAGTTTTAAACCATGTGTTACAAGTGTGGTAAAGTTGGTCACAAAATTGCCGACTGTAAATTTAATGTGAATCATAATAATGAAACGACGCAAATGGCAGATGAAACTGGATGGTATTCACAAGTCGCTACATGTGAATCGTCAATGCATACGTACAAAAATGAAAATAAACAATATAAATGGTGTCTTGACAGTGGGTCAACGTCACACATGAGTTCTCATGAAAATAAATTTGTAAATAAAAAGGAATGTATTGGCACGAGTGTAAATATGGCAAATGATACAACAGCAGTTATTGAGTCACAAGGACCAATAAAAATTAAAAATAATGATGAAAACAGAATAGTGAGCTTGGACAATACACTATTGGTACCTAACCTTAGAACACAGTTATTATCAGTTGGAAGAATTACAGATAATGGTTTTACAACATTATTTGATGAAGATAATGCAAAAATATCAGATAAACATAGTAAGGTTGTTGTTGTTGCAAGAAAAGAAAATGGTTTATATTTTGTCAATGAAGAAATTGAAAAAGCAAACTTGTCAAGTGAAAATAAAAATAAAAGTTTGTTGTTGTGGCACCAAAAACTTGGTCATGTTAATTATAAAGATTTGAGGTTGTTGTTGAAACAATTAAATATACATTTTAATAATATTGAAACACCACAATGTGAAATTTGTATTAAAGGAAAATGTTGTCAAAAGTCATTTCCTAAAAGGTGACAAAGAAAGACAAAATTACTTGAAATAATACATACAGATTTGGCTGGACCTTACAGGGTACCTTCCAAAGGTGGTATGAGATTTGTCATTACGTTTATTGATGATTTTTCTCGAATGTGCACTGTAAAATTTTTAAAGCACAAGAGTCAAGCTTTACAAGCGTTTAAAGAATATAAAAACATGATGGAGACACAGGCAAACATGAAAATTAAACAATCACAATGTGACCAAGGAACAGAATATTTAAACAATGAATTTGATAAGTTTTTATCTGATGCTGGAATAATAAGAAGATTAACTGTGGCACACACACATGTGTAATGGTATTGCAGAAAGAAAAAACAGGACATTATTTGATATGGCAAGATGCATGCTATTACAAGCAAATTTAAAAGGACATTTTTGGGCTGAAGCAATAGCAACTGCCAATTATTTAAGGAACAGGTGTCCATCAAGAAGCATCAATGGTGAAATACCTTATAAATTGTGGAATGGCAAAACACCAAATATTAATATTTAAAAATATTGGGATCAAAAGGTCATTGTTTGAATAAAGATCCAAACAAGGATAAAATAGCTGAAAGAACAAAAGAATGTATTTTTCTTGGATATGATGATGACAAGATGAAAACAGGAACATGTGAAACTAAAGCATATCGTGTTTGGTTAACACAAGAAAACAAGTTAAAAATAAGTAGAGATGTTATTATACTTGATGATGATGTTGATAATAACAATATAAAAATTAATAATGAAGATTATTTGGTGTCAGAAAATGAGGTTATAAACAATAAAGATAATGAACATGAAGAAAACGTGATACAAAATTATGATAATACCAGTATAAATGAAGGTTTTAAAGGATTCAGTCCTGCCTCAATAAATAAAAGTAATCAAAATGTGAATAAACATCAAGAAAAAATGAACAAAATAATAAATTTAGATCTTGAACAAGATAAAGTAACACCAAGAGGCAAAGGACGTCTAATGATAATTAGAAGTGGTGGACGTGGTAGACCACGTAAAGTATATCAAAATGTTCAACATCAAAAGACGTTAAATTATGAAGAAGAATCAGCATGTATTGGTGAAGTACGTGTTGAAGATGCATTAAATGGTGATGATACAAATGAGTGGAAAATTGCCATAAAAGAAGAATTTGAGGCAATGCTCAATAACAAAACCTGGAATATTGTAACTGGACCAAATGACAGAGAGGTCATTAGTAGTAGAATTATATTGAAAAATAAATATGATGAGTCAGGTAAAATAAATAAAAGAAAAGCACGTCTTGTAATTAAAGGTTATTCACAACGTCCAGGGTTGGATTATAACAATACATTTGCATCAGTAGTGAGACTGAGCACAGAAAGAGTGTTCTTGTCACTATCAGTACAATTTGATATGAAGGTTCACCAAATAGACGTGAATACAGCATTTTTAAATGCTTATTTAGAAGAAAATATATACATGGAAATACCTGAATATATACATGAATCATTAAAAATGATAGTTCAAGAAAATAATAATTGTTCATATCAAGCAAAACAAATGTTAAGCAAGTTAAAAGAAGGTAACCAAGTATGTCACTTGTATAAGGCGTTGTATGGATTGAAACAAGCCAGTAGACAGTAGTACAAAAAGTTAAATTGTGTGTTAACGAGCTTGAATATGGTACAGTCAAAGTATGACAACTGTTTATATATGTCAAGAAGAAATAAACAATCATTGTTAGTAGTGGTATATGTAGATGATATATTGATATCATCTACTGATGAAAATTGGACACATGAAACTAAAATAAAGTTGAAAAAATGCTTTGAGATCAAAGATTTGGATAAAGCAAGTTATTGTTTAGGTCTTGAGATAAAACAGGACAACGAGGTGATGACAATAACACAAACCAATTATATAAATGACATGTTGAAAAGATTTAACATGGAAAACTGTAAATCTGTTAAAGCACCAATTGAAAGAAATTTACAATTTGATGATAATAAATTACAAGCAAATCAAGTGTTACATGAAGGACATAAGTATCAAGAATTAATTGGAAGTCTTATGTATCTGACAGTGGGTACCAGACCAGATATTATGTTTGCTGTAAACTTCTTGAGTCAACTTAATAATAATAATGATGCACAACATTGGTCAGCAGCTAAAAGAATATTAAGATACTTGCAAGAAACCAAAGATATTGGTTTAAGATATATAAAAGGAAACAAATCACTTGAGGGATTTGTAGATGCTGACTGGGGTCAATGTCTTCAAGACAGAAAATCATACACTGGATATATATTTTTACTGTCAGATTGTGCAATAAGTTGGCAGACTAAAAAACAAAAAAAGGTAGCTAGTTCGTCAACAGAAGCAGAATATGTGGCTTTGTCACAAGCCACAAAAGAAGCAATGTATTTATCGAGATTGGTCAAAGAAATTACAAGTGATGATGTTTATAATACAGTAAATTTATCAAATGATAATCAAGGTGCACAGGCTTCAGCATACAACCCAATTTATCATGCTAAAACCAAGCACATTGATATACGTTATCACCTGGTGAGAGAAGCAGTGGAGAACAAGTTGGTAAACTTGAAATACATCAAATCTGAAGAGTTGATGGCAGATGTGATGACAAAAGGACTGGCAGAGCCAGCACATTATAATTGCATCAGTAAATTTGGACTCACCAATGCAAGTTTGAGGGGACGTGTTGGAAATTGAACTTAATGACACACATATACGGATACAAACCATTGCCTTGGTGGCATCACACAAAAAAAACCATTAGGTGCTGGTGTTTCCAACAAATATAAAAAGTAAAATATGCACATTTCGTCCATTCTCCAGCGAATGAGCGTACGTCACCAATTGTTAGAAAAACTACTATCCAAAAAAAAAAATTTTTTTCTCTCCTCACAGCTCAGTTAATTCTTTATTCACAAAGCAAACGAACTCTCTCAAAAATTTTTCTTCAGGATTTTTTTTCGACTCAGCTCACAGAATTTTCTTAGTTCTCATTTGATTAAAACCCTGATGCACTTTTTCTTACCCTGAATCATGCATAGCTGCGTCAGTTTTTACCTTCATTTCAGGTTCATGATCCCGATGTCTCAGGTTTCATGATTAGTAACCTGTTTAATTCATTCTGTGTCTGAAAGATGCTGAGATCCAACGTGAGATCAATAAATATCAAACACTCAGTAAAATTACAATCTCATTGATTTGACGTTTAACATGTTCTAATCAAAAACTCCACAATAATAATAAGGAAATATATCTCCTAGCCTTCTGGTTCTTACACTATACTTATCCTTTCTGTTTTAGTCATGTTCAATGTTTTTTAGTTTAATAAAAACCTAACTGTATCATTGACAGAGAAATCGATGCATTTTTCTATGATGGGACAGTGTTGGATTATTTGGTCGCTCAAGACGAAGAGTGTCGTTTATTGACCGTTGGTTCATGGTATGCAATGACTGGTTATGGTCTTGCGTTTGCTAGAAAATCAAAGTACGTAGAGATGTTCAATAAAAGATTACTTGATTATCGGGAAAATGGTGACCTTGAGCGTTTACGGAGATACTGGATGACGGGTACATGTAAACCTGGTAAAGAAGTTCAGAAAAGTAGCGATCCACTGGCCCTAGAACAATTTTTGAGTGCATTCTTACTGTTGATGGCTGGAATATTGCTTGCTGCTGCTCTTCTTCTACTAGAACATCTTTATTTTAAGTATATTCGACATCATATCACTAAAAGTAATGGAGGAGGATGTTGTGCTTTGATAAGTTATGTAAGATAATCTTTGAGTTTCCTGATTGTTTAAAATGTTATCAATCATTCAATTGATTATAATCTTCTCTTTTTCCCGATATTCTTTTAGAGCATGGGTCAATCACTAACTTTTCGGGGTGCTGGTTACAAAACAGAAGATGCTGTTAGTCAACAAACTTGTGATCCAGTATGTGATACACATTTATGGAAAGTCAAGCAAGAACTATATATGGCACAAATTAGAATAAGACAGCTGGAAAAAGATTTTGAAGCCCATGGATTACAACCAAGCCAATCAAGGTATATAATAACATTCAACATTTTTTTCTGTTTTTACTTTCAAACTTGAGAAATCACACGCAATATTGAATATACTAAATGCCTTTTCTAGTAGAACCTGGCGGGAGTTATACACCATGTATCGGGATATATAGTAAAGCCGGCTTTTAATATGTTTGCATATACATGTATAATGTATACAGGATGTCTCGTAAGTCGCGCATGCCAAGTATACCACAAGATTGTACGTCAAATTTTAAATAGTACATGTTTTTAAATTTTGGGTCTACGACGCTTTGTGCCCGAGTTATTAACGTTTTAAGTTGACCAATCAGAATCGAGCGTCGATAATTATTATCATTATGGCGTCTGAACCCACGTGTGTGTTTACGCGCCATGGATTAAAATGTTTTTGTTTTTTTAATTAATTAAACATTCGAACGCCAGATAGAGCTAAATCATAAATTCGCTGGATGAATGCGCAGCTGCATACTCACACACACAGCACTCACACTAATTATGACAAAATAATCATTTTTAATTTAAAATCACATTTATATTTTTGATCACATTATGTGATTTATTTTTTGATCACATTTTAATTTAAAATATTTTTATATTTTTTTTGATCACATTATGTGATTATTCTATCAATGTGATCAATAAATAAATCACATACTGTGATCAAAAATATAAATGTGATTTTAAATTAGAAAAGATCATATTTTTTGGCATGCGCGACTTACGAGACATCCTGTATGTGTGCATTTCGGTTCCTTTGCGTCCATGAACAAAACGAATATTTTCTCATGTGTGTTATCGTATGTTACAAAATATGGACAAATAATAAAAAGTAATTTCCACAAGAAATAATGAATATTTTTCAATTGAAATCGAATCGATAATGCATATATGATAAAATATAAGTGTAACATATATTTTCCAATTGAATTCCAAAAATATAGAGATATTTGCCACTTATGCCACTTTGCCACTGTATTCAGTTTATTTCAGTTTTTTTCACTAATTTCTGCCGGCTGGTGTGAAATTCCCAATTGAATACTGCTACAACAATACTTCGTAGAGGATGTTTTGTACTATTTTTTTGTCAGAATTTCTTTACTATCCCTTGATAAAATTTTTCAATTTTGAAACTGTGTTCTTGTTCTTCATCGATTTTTGAAACGTCTTTTTAACATTCAAAACCATTGTCAGTCTTCAAATCATCTTCCGTTAAAAGACATTATATTTGATAATCCCTCGAAACGTCTCTGCAACCTTGCGTAAACTTTAATATTTGAGAAAATTATCTCAATCTCGGGTTCAAAGACCGACCGTCTCATAACGATAGACCATTACTCAGGAAAATTATTTGCGCCTTCAGTCTCAGAAACAAAATGTCTCTCAATGAAAGACCATCATTTGAATGTTTAAACAGATAAAATATTGTCAACTTTTTATCATGTTTGCTGTGGTTAAGTACGGCACATAGGGGAACCGAGTTCAAGTCTAAGTAAAGTCAAAACGTTTTCGTACGATTCTTTGTCATTATAGTTTATCGTACGATCAGAAATCCGCAACAAATAACTGTAGTGGTGCAATAATAATCATGGACAATAATAATTTCCACTCCCAGGTAGAAATTAGTCTCGAAATTTGACACTAAACCTCGTTTCGGCGTCAAAGACCGAGTGCGATTCTATGTAGAAATGTTTCACTATTCGACTTCGAAACGAGGTTAAGCGGAGGTTAAAACAAGGCAGAAAACAAAAAATACACGAGAAGACTTAATTAAATAATATTATGGTGAAAAATCAACAGTATTATTTAGATTGAAACAGAAAGATGATAATAAAAACCATAATAATGATAAATTTACTAAGTTTTTATGTATTTCATTTTTCAACCCGATTCAAGCTCGTTTAGAGGTCAAAAAGTGACGTTATTCGAGGTTGGAAGTTGATGTTGTTCGACGTCGAAACAAAGTTAAATCGAGGTTAAATCGGGTGAGGAAATGAAATACATAAAGACTTAATAAATTTATTATTATAAATATAATAATAATAAAAGTAATAATGTTAATAATAATAATAATAATAATGTTTAGTCGGAATGTAGAGATTGATTGATTGATGAAAAAAATTTTATTGTCTTAATTTTAAACAAAATTTTTGAGTTATTACAAATGAAAGTGTATAGTGTATGTGTAGAGCTATTTTTGTGAGTGTGTGAGTATAGTATTGAGTATATATGTATAGTTGATTATTAAGATTTACATATAATATTTTTATTGTTCTTTTGAAGATATTACAGGTTTGATTTTCATGTTACCGATATATTGATATTTTGATATTTTACGTGTGTTGTGATGATTAATGTGAGTATGTTTGTGTGAATAAGAGTATGAATTGTTATAAATTGTATATGTGACTAAGAATAATGTTATTACAACGTTTCAAATTACTTACAGTTTATGGATTTTTAATTATAATTTCTCTTATTACAATAGTGGGCTCTAAGTGAGCAAAAATAAAACAACTGAGCCCCCCTCAAAATGCCTTACCCGGGATTATAATAATAAGTACTATTTTTTTATAGTTCTCAAGGATACAAGAATACATTTTCGTTGTTTTTTGAAAGTTTCAATTATTTTAATTGTTATTAATAAATTATTTTTTTGCCAGTGTTATAAAAAAAAAATGATTTCTATTGATCTGCTGTAAGGAATTGAATAATTTTCATACAGTATATTGAAAAGAGACTTGTCTTTTCGAAGAAATTAAAATAATAAATTTAAGTAAAAAATTAGCAAAAATTATTAATACTGTTTATAAACAAATGAAAATTCTAATACTTTCTTCCTCTTTTTTTACATTTTTTCATTTTACCTTTTTTATTCTCCATTTCATTATGCAACTTTTCACGTTAAAAAAACTCATCAACATTAAGATTTAAAAAAGTTAATAATATTTGTCTAGTGCGTCGCGCGACAATTAGTAAGAAGATTACTGCGCGCGAAGCAAGGTGTGCACGTGTGGATCAGTCAGGTTTATATTACAAATCATAACGTAATGACAAGTCTTCAATATTTTTATTTTTTAACGTTCAAATAAATTTGACAATAATAATAAATAATACAGTTTATCATTATTCTAACATTTTTTTTTGAAGTGAAACTTCTTTAGAATGGGTAGTTAAAAAAAAAAACAAAAGATGGGTGCAACGAAAGTAACGCGATGAAGGTAGTCAATTATAATTAATTTATTAATTTATTTATATATTCATCTTTTGTTTTTTTCTATTGACTGTTTGTTTCCTTGACTACGATCGATTGAATGCTTATTGAACATCAGACAAATATACAGGTAAGCGATACTTCTCTTTTAATGTAAATTATTTTGATTAAAATATTATAGATTCGGTTGAAAATAATTATTCATCACAATTAATGAAAGATAAATTAAAACCATCAAAAAAAAATTAATCAATAAGTTAAATATGATGAGAAAACAATGCACACAAGCACAAGAATATACTGGACAATTTCCATCACCAATATCATTAGTGATGGATTTGGTATTAGCAATACCAAAAAAACTAAATGCTTTACATCAAAAATATCGTGCAGCATTAGAAAAATATATTAGCTGGTCATTATCTATCAGATCTATATTGATTGCCAAGATTACGTGAATTGATTGAAAAACTCATGGGTTCATTCCGTGATCTGAGTTTACCACTTCTTGAGCTACAAGAAGTTATATCA
>MKYW01000196.1:4947-15135 GCA_015776835.1 Aphidius ervi
TATTTTCCCGGTCGTTTTCTATGAGGAACGTATTAAATTAATCTGGGAAACCTATTTGCCAAATTGACATCTTTCTACATATTGGCATACTTTAATATATTCCAGACGAACTCATTAGCCGATTTTTTAAAAGTAGTCATAATATAAACTGTTAAATTATTTTCTCATATAATGTTTTAATTCTAATAAAATTTTTTATACACGTTGATAAATTTATTTATTATTTATCGCTGTGTAATAAAAAAAACAGTTTGACAGCTGTGTACAGTGGTGTGAGTAAGTTTAATAAATCCTTTACTTCATTTTATAAAATAAAAAAGGCACTTTCAACTATCATACGCTTTATGTAGTATCATACGTATGATTGTATGATACCCCGAAAATCGTCGAATTACCCATCACTGATTATCCATCACTGGCTTCAACAGCTCCCTATGCCGATACAGTGTGACGTCACAGATTACCCTCCTTATTAAACTCCATGACAATAAATTTATTCAGTCATGGATCGAAGACTGGACCGATTGCAAGAAGTTTGCATAAGAATTCATAATACCCATTTGACTTATTTAGAAACCAACGATAGTCCATCGAAAATCCAAGAACGCTACAAATTAGAAGGTACTTCATTACATGAAACACTAGTTTGAAAAATTGTAAAACGATTTATAAGCAATTAAAAATGAGCAATCATCGTTAAATATAGACGCTAATAGGATATACTTATTGATTACCAATTTTTTTATGAGTTTATTATACCTTAATAGTGAACACGAGTTATCTACAATCCGTAAATAGAACAACAATTTGATTTATTTATAACTTTTCTAGGTTTTATCAACGAATATGTTGGTCTCGTCCCAAACGAAAAAAAATATGTATTCCAAGAAACGTCTGATATTCTACTACGATCTGCAGAAACATTAGAGGGATTTAGTGTTTATCGTGCAAGTGAAGCATGGTCGGCAATTTCTATATACGCCTCGAATCTCCTGGCTCAACCATGGCGAAAAGAATATCGTTCTGTTCAAACTTATAGTGGTTACTATAAGCACGAAATCGAAGCTAACTTGTTTCAAGCTGAACTTATGTTCTATTTAATGGGATACAAAAAATCTGAACATTCAGTTTTAACACTTGATGGTCCTATTGATCCCGACAAAGTTTCAAATGTTTCAAGAGATGCAATCGTTGCGTTCGTTGAATGTCAAATCCTCAAAAAAATTTTTGAGACTGTTTCTAAATCGTTCTCCATATCATGGTTTGATATCATAGAACATCGAAGAAAATTCGTTGGAACTGCAGAGCAAGCTATTCGGAGTATCCATCAACTGCTGCAACGAGATAATCAAAACAAAATGAAATCAGAAAATTATCCACAGTATTATCAGAAACAGTTCAATTCAACTACATCAGACGATACCTTCGAAGACAATTTTAACGAATCAAGTGATAAAAAAATATACGACGTTGTAGCTACTACCGAATTTACACCAAATTGTGCGTTCACTTCTCGTTCTGTTTCTTGTGAAATAATAAAAACTGATCGGCTAGTGATATCTGGTTCTCAGAACCAATTAACACAAAATTTAACAAGTAAGATGATACCTCAGACTTATAAAAGACATGAAAAATGTGACAACAGTTGTGATTCAAGTTGTAAGATTGGTCAAACTGACATAAATCTCATTGACTATTCCATGAAATACCCCTGCGAGAGGGACATGTCTTTCGTTAGAACTTCGGTTCATCAAAATTCCATCTCAAGTGAATCTAACGCTTTGAATCGGACATCTGAAAATACAAAATATCCAAATGATCGAGAGGTGATTTTCCAAAAAAAAAAAAAAGCTAGAAGAAAAAATGACGATTCGGCTATCAGCGTCGAGCGACTCCATCGCCGCTGGTTCGATCCTCAAATAACATTCTTGAAAACCATTGAGAAAGAAATGTCGAGTAACCCAGAATTACAAAAAAATTTGGAGTCATCATTAAACTTAATCGATCTTAATAAAATACCTCAGAAAGTTGAAATAGACGAATCACATCGATTAAAAAGCGCTACACAACTATATGAAAAGGCTGACGAATTTCCTATTGAGTCTAATAATGAGCACCAAAATATCGGATATCATGAATGGAATTGTCTATTTTGTACATTTATCAATACAACTGAAGCCGAAATCTGTCAAATGTGTGGAAAATCTAGACGGAGTGTATCAAACGAAAAACCTCTAGAAAGTGGAAGTAAACAGTGCCCAAACTGTACGTTGGTTAATGAAAAAATTGCTACTATATGCGAAGTTTGTGAAACCAACTTGGAAAACTCACCTACTTATGTTTGAACTCTATTTTTTTTTAGTTATTATAGGAGAAAAATATCTGTAGACCCGGCAATTCTACGATTTCCGTGGTGACAAAATTTTCTGACTGATATGAGGTCTTTTTAAGCAAAAAATTATGGCAGAGAGGAATTCTTATTATCTCAAATATTTTTCGAGATATCAAGATTATGAATTTATGAATTTTTACTTTATTTTTGAATAAGAATAATAATATTATAAATGATTCCGATAGTTTTTTTCTCGAGGAGTATTATGGTCTTCCATAATTCTCGAGATATCGACCGTTAAATATAAAATGTATCTTAAAATGACGTTTCAATGTCAGTCATGAAATTTTGTCGCCACGGAAATCGAAGTCTTGCCATAGACCTTACTGAAACTTTCGAATTCAATCTAACAGTTCTATAAATAATTTTGTATAATGTTCCGAAAAATTAAAAAACATTTCAACCGATTCTTTTCCAAGTTTCTGTTTTTTTCAAAAAAACGTTTACCACAAAAATGTTTAGACCACAAGGCTTCTTAATTTTTTCCAAGTTTCAACCTGTTAACACCGACGTCCATCTATTCGTCATTGATTTTTTTGAAAAAACAGACACTTGGAAAAAATAAGAAGTTCCTCCGCCAGGATTCGAACCCGGGTCTTTTGCATACCGGGCAAACGCCTTAACCTCTAGACCACAGGGCTTTTTAATTTTTTTCAAGTTTCAACCTGTTAACACCGACGTCCATCTATTCGTCATTGATTTTTTTGAAAAAAACAGAAACCTCAGCACTTGCGACATTAAGACAAATTACAAAAAGTATTGTAAATAATTTCATTATTCCATCATCTATTTTACATTTGTAATATAAATTGTGGAGAGGGTAAATAAGTTGTGGAAGGGATAGAAAAAAGAAGAGTGAGTTATTCAGGAGGATAAAAAGAAATACCATCAGCTAAGAACTGTTCACTATACACTGAAAAAAAAAATTTCTCCGGAGAAGAAATTTTGTTCTTGCTAAAAAAAAGCATTTGAAGTATGAAAGAAAAGTTTTGGCTCAAACTAAAAAGTTCTTCTTTCAAAAAAAAAAAAATTTCTTAAATTGTATAAAAATTATCTTGAATCATGACCGAATGTTCACAATTTAAAAAATAAAATTCTTGGGTTATGACAAGCTATATCTTGGTTCATGAACAAATGTTCCTCTTTCTAGAAGTACGCTTCTCGGATTATGGCAAAAATGTTATGGTTCAAGACCACGCGTTCCCCTTTCTGGAACTACTTTTCTTGGATTATGAAAAAAAATGTTATCATTCAAGACTAAAGTGTTACAGTTTAAATCAATTTTTTTTCGATTCAATATTCATTTTTTCATGAACGAAATCTATATACGGCTTAATTCAAGACAAATTTGTTATTGGTCAAGAAAATTTTTTTTTCATTGATGAATTATTTTTCTTGAATAATTGAAAAATTTAAAAAAACGAAAAAGTTAATAAAAAAAACTTTTTCAATATAATTGATATTTTTTTTTCCCCAAATAATTTTTCATGTATATTTTATTTATTTTTAAATTTATTTGCAACAAAGAAAAAGTAAGCAATTTATTTTTCAACTTTAGTTTTGACAATTATAAACTTAAAGAATTACAAATATTTTTCTAGAATAAAAGACCTCGTTTCTTCAAGTAGATTAAAAAACTTCGCTCATTCATATCGCGCTCGTGGCTACGTGGGTTAAGGCATAAGTTTAGAGTCGGTTAGAGTTTAGGGACATGAGTTCGAATACTCGGTTCAGTGTTGGGTAGGTATGAAACCCATTGTAATTTACAATGTAATTTACATGTAATTTACATCTTGTTTTGTACATGGTAAATTACACGACTTGCGCGCCTTGCCGTGGAGAGTCTGGAACTAAGTATTTTGTAGCCATTTTGCAAACATTTGTTTAATGTTTTCATCAAGGTCTGTAGATTAATAGACGGCTGGGATCAGGTCGTCGCATGACTCAGTGCGCATGCGTGGTCAGCCATGTTTGAACCCATTCCCCACTACTAATGTTCACCACACAATGTAAACAAACAGTGTATGACATGTCAAAAAAATTTCAACTTAAAAATTTAATCATTTATTTATTGAATAAATATTGTACGTCAATGTTGTGCGATCGGTTGCTTCGCCCAGAGATTCAGATCGTCGTCGAAAATGATCTACTGGTGCTGGTGTGAGCCAAATAAAACTAAGCTCAAGGTTATGTGAGGTAAGTTTATTTCTTCACATAATTTTCTTTTGTCTGATCAAAATTATTAGTTTACTAGTTAAAAAATATTGATATTTACAGATATATTTATGAAGATCCATTATGATGAATCTCAATATGAACAACATCGTCAGGATGGCTCAAAAAAAATTAAAACCAAATGCAGTACCAACTTTGTTTGGTGATGTTTTGATAGATTATTTGAGTAAAATCCCTCAATATAAAAGTAACGTGAGTAAGAATAAACATTGAATTTTAACTTATATTAAAGTTGTCTTGATAAAAAAATATTAATAGTTATTTTTTTTTTAGTTCATGATGTTAGTTGGACTTCATTTGAATCACTAGAGCAGTTGTCAACAATAAACTTATGTAAATCTTTTTCCTGACCATTGCTTGATGTAATTATAGATGAATGTACCACTGACAGCAAAAAGAGTTTATTCAAGTTACCAAAGTCTAATAATACCAAATCTTTACCAAGTGATGAGCAGCAGATTGAATTGCCCCTAGTAATCTTGGATGAGGATCATTTAGTATCAATTTTTACTCATAATATTTATCCTGATACTTTCAACAGTTTTTCATCAATTCTTGCTGATGAATTACAAGCAGAAATAATGAAAAAATATAATAAAGGAGTTATTAAATTTAATTTCATGCTTCAAAATCAACATCGTCTTTATCACCATGAAATTTCGAGTTTAAGCTAGACAGTAGAAAGCTTAAAGAAAATAAATATTAGTTTAGACTGTGAATTACGAGTTGAATAAGAAAAAAGGATACAGTCAGAAAGACAACGAGAAAAAATTAAAAACAAGTTTAACAAGCTTCTTAATGTATTCGAAAAATTGTCCATTTTTAAAAAACCTTTTAATTGAGTTATTTTATTGACTTATTTATAGTATGCGACAGGCAAAAGCCTACTAAAGCCAGAAAAATATATTTTGTTGTCAGATAAAAAATTGTATTCGATTATTTTATTTTTATATTAAAAAAGAAAAAATTATATTTTTCGAGTAACTTTTGTTTCACTATTTTACAACTATTTGTATTAAACTGTCTGCTAACTTTGTCAATTTTTCAGAATATTTAATTAATTATTAATTCAAAAAAATTAAGTGTTAACTTCTTGTTATATACTGTTTCTGTTATAGAACAGATGTAAGCTATAAAGATGGTTTAAATAATGCGCGCCTAAAAGTCGGCCATGTTTGAACCTTGTGCGACGACCTGATCCCAGCCGTCTTATTAATCTACAGACCTTGGTTTTCATTACTCACGATGTTTATTGTTATTTGTTGTTATTCTTATTATTATTATATTCTCTAATTAGCATTAATTTGTTCTTGTATTATATTAAAAGAATTGTAAACAATGTCAGGTAGCAGGCCATCACATAATTATTGGGAAGAAGGGAGTTTTCGTCGTACACGTATTCATACAAAAAATAAGAAAGCATATTCATTGTGCTTATTTTGTAATTCATTTTGTAATTAACAAAAGATAGATTAAACAAACACAGGTAAATAAAAATCGCTGTATACATTCTCAGTAAATTAAAGAAATATTTACAATTATTTATTTTTACTGTATTTATCAATTTAGAAATAGTTGCACGAAAAACAATCTGACACCCAGTTCCAACATCTTGATTTTGTCTGATGATGAAGAAAATAACAACAATGATGCTGGTCTAGAGTTACTTGATAATACTGAGCAAAATATTGAAATTATAAGTGCATCAAGTGATCCTTTAATAGTTAATGATAAATCTCATGCTGATAATATTTTATTTGTGAATTGTCATTCTTTTCTTATAGAACAAGAAAAAGGAAAGATGCTATTTTTAATAGAACATTTGGATGAAGCAGGAATGGAAGGTATTGGAGATTATAAAGATTCATCGTTAAACCGAAAGACTGTACTTAAGATGTATTGTATAATTGTTTAAATGAAAATAATACTAAACGTCGTTAAATACAAATATATAAATATTTTAAATAGCTGAATAAAAATTTTTGTTGAATATAAAATCCCAAAAAAAACTGTGCTTAACGGATAATTAATATTTTAATAATTTACTGAAGATAATATAAAGATATTATAACTTTTTCTACAGAACACCAAATAAATATATAATATGTAATTAATAAATATCTGATACAAAAAAATGATTATTTTTTTCTTGTGTAACATTAATAGAAAATTCTTGGTTAATGCAAAGTCGTATAAAATTTTTTAATTATAAGACTAGCCAAAAATGTATTATAAGTCATTTTCATGTTAATTCAAAGAACGATAAATTTATTCATATTCAATTAAATAATCGTAATTATTAAAAAAATTAATATGCAAAAATCATGCTTATTTTTTAACTAACTGCTTTTTTTGGCACACATGTTTTTAAATTTTTTTGTAAATGCCATTGATTATAATATTATAATGAACTATATTATATAAACTCATCTCATAATTATGTTCGTTCGTTCATTTATTTATTATTGTATTTATTCTCACAAGAAAGCTAGATGACATTGACATATGTTTTTATTTGTTTACAACAACAGGTTATTTGGCGTCAGGTAGGGCTAGGTATGGGTTCTTTACATTATTTACATTTACATTTTTACGTAAATTACATGTAAATTACATGTAATGTAAGAAACTCGAAAAAATGCCCATTTACCCAACACTGACTCGGTTAGGCAGGCAAAAGAAACAATAAAAAATCTTGAAAAAAAAAAAACTTCAAGTTAATTACGATGAGAGTTTTTTTTATTAACTTTTTCGTTTTTTTAAATTTTTCAATTATTCAAGAAAAATAATTCATCAATGAAAAAAAAATTTTCTCGACCCATAACAAATTTGTCTTGAATTCAGCCGTATATAGATTTGGTTCATGAAAAAATGAATATTGAATCGAAAAAAAATTGATTTAAACTGTAACACTTTAGTCTTGAATGATAACATTTTTTTCATGATCCGAGAAGCGTAGTTCTAGAAAAGGGAACACGACAAATAATTTAAGTGAAAATTCACCGTTATATGGAGGCTGTCTCCTATTCTCTAGGGTAGGTTCCAAAACCTCAGTTGGTTCGGGATCGTGGCAAGATTTTCAAAAAAAATCAATGACGAATAGATGGACTTGATAAATCCGGAACTCGCTATGAGAAAAACCAATTTAAATATTTGAAATTATAATGTAGCAGTGCTAACACTACGACTATATGAAATAAACCAAGAAGACTAGAAATACAGAAGGACGAACTCTTTATCTCACCTGTATATGAAAACCGTATTGCTATATGATCACCGCATATTTGAGTGGCGCTGCAGTATTCTGGTAACTAGAGTGGGTATAAGTAGAGCTGTGAGTTAAAGTTCAAAGTACACCAAAAATTAATCATATAAAATTTAAAAACATATCTAGTTTTTGAGTTTGTCCTTTTTTTTTTTCTTTTTTTCCTCATGAGAAAATTGCTTATTTTTTTGTTTTTTGTTTTTCATTTCTATTTTTTTCCATATATTTTTTTTTTTTTTTTAAGGACAAATTGCTAGTGCAAAATATTGACAAACTAATGTCAAAATAAAAATAAAAAGCTTTATTAGTTTTCAACAAGTTCATGGTATAAAAAAATATAAAATACGTTAAAATATGGTATATTTTAAAATTTATATTATTCTACTTGTTACAATATTATTGTATAATATTGAACATATTATTGTATAATATTGAAAATATTATGAGTCTCAATTTTTCTTCCATTCATTGTTACTAATAAATATAATATAAGGAATCTACAGGTCTTGCTGGGTCTTGCTAATATTATTATTCCCAATTATTATTATTTTTTATATTTATCTTTATTTTCAGTATGTATCATTAAAATTTTTTTTTTTCAACTCAACTTTTATATGGATTACTCAAATATTATATTTTTTTTTGTTTGTAACAACTTATTTATTTATATTAATTTATTGTTTTAATTATTAATAATTGATTATATTAAACATTGAAATAAGTCTCTGATTTTGGACCTATCATAAAGCTTTGAATGTTGCGCATGCGCGTCAATGCCCCGCCCCCGTTTGGTTTTAAACCGGTTATTGACCGTTAATAACAGTTATTAACGGTCAAAAAAATAAATAACCAGCTAATTAACAGCTCTAGGTATAAGTAGAGCGGTGCCAAAGGCGACAACCTGCCCAGAAGTGACGTCACTCTGCCTATACCGACTCTATTGCAGAATAAACGTCACTTCTGGGCATTGCTGGGCAGTTTTTGCCTTGGCGTCACTCTTCTTATACCCACTATACTAGTTCTTTTCAACAGTCAACACCAAATACTGAGATCTAATTAGATATAATGGATCTAATTAGATATACCGAGATCTAATTAGATGTGCGGAGATTCCAAAAAATTTATTGATTCGATAAAAAAAAATATTTTTCACATTGTTTAAACAATTTGATTTTTGTATTTATATAACTAATCATTTATTGAACCGAAAATTTTACACCATAAATACTGACCATCACAAGGACTTGAACACGGTATCTCCTAGTTGACAGTCCAGAGCCTTACCTACTTCACCACAGCAGCGATAATTGAAGACAACGAAAATTTGTTCTACTTGAATATTTATCATGACAATCCGAGAATCAACCGACACTCGGCTGATGATCGGCAAATTATATATGCAAGAAAGAATATTCATGAATATAAACAATAAAACATAAATTTTATTTGTATTAGTTTTATAGACCCCGGAGTGTATCTTTAGAATTAAAAAAAAAATTGTTTTTCTTGAAATTTTCGTTATCCTTTATAAAAAAGGACAAGACACCATCAGTTAACTTCACGTGGCAACATTTATTCGTCACTCTATTGGCTGACGCTGTCGACACATTTATTTCTATTGGCTCACGTACACATCCACGTTATTCGTTCGATACATTCGATGTGACGATATATTTTGTAACGAGATTTGGCAGATCTCGCGCTCCCGAAAATAATTACCCAGATAACCAAGTGTTCGTACGATACTAGTACGATGCCCGTACGACCCGTACGGCGTACTGTTACGGTAACCTTGTGGTAATTACGAACCACACTAATACGGTGCTAGTACACCGTGCTAGCACGGCGTACGGACACTGTGCCGGTATCATACTCATTAAAAACAAAATGATAAATTATTACGTACGGTCACTGTGCTCTCACAGTGCCCGTATATTTTACGGACCGATATTTAATTAATAAATTGTTACCGGACGATTCAATAATTATAAGCAAAAAATTACGTAAATTTTAGAATTTAAATAAGTAATGCCTACATACAATAACATTTACAACTAAATTAATTTTTTTTTTTACTCAGCACGGGACTCGAAACCTAACATACTGAAGACTATATGATGACTAACTCTAATAAACCTGTGCCTTAGCTAACATGACCACGGGCGCGATAGATGCACTTGAAAGACTATTCGTTTCCTATCAATGAATCAGTCGATTTTTGCCAGGCTTGCCTGTAATTAATTTCTGTTAATAGAATAAAAATGTCTAAGGAAAAGCAGTAGCTAAGGAAAATATA
>MKYW01000196.1:55448-67897 GCA_015776835.1 Aphidius ervi
TGGAACCAGATATTTTGCATGAAGATCAAAGGGTTAATACTCTGGTATATTTAGTCAATAAGTGGTGATAAAGAGGATAGAAAATTTGTTTCAAAATTTACAAAATCGACAGTTCATTTACTTGATGTTCATGCCAATTTTCAATCTATCGAATTTTCAATAAATCAATATATACTTATATGTTTAACATGTGCATACACACATTTATAGAAGGATTATGAATTTAATAGATAATTATAATTATTTGTTATCAACTCTTTATTGTTGTAATAATCATTTATATATATGTGTTAATAACTATCAAGTACTAACTGGCTTTATCATGATAATTGAATATACATGACACACAAAAAATTATAAGTAAATACACGCGGAATTATGACGGAATTTTAGATAATATGATTATCAATTTTTTTTGAAGAGTATGCAAGAACATATGCAACTTTTTATGTGATGGTTTGATAAATTATTATGTGTTAAATGAATCCTACCTTTTTAGCGTCTATAAATTCAATCATCATCATCGTCTCAAGCAGATTTTCCACTGTTCCCCAGGTAGTTGATTTCATCAGGAATACGTTGAATATTCACACACAAACACTATTTTTCTTTTGCACCACTTTTCACAACTTTTCACTATCTGTAACAGAAAAAAAATGAATGATTTTTAAAATTACATGTTTATTGACTTGATAATAGATTACTTGTTATATATTTATATTTTAATTATTTGTTTTTTATCTATTTTAATTTTAATATTTGAAATTGATGAAGTTTATTCTGGTTTATTCTGATGGAATATTTTCCGTTGGTGGCAGAAAATTCTGGGTGTGTTGGAGACGAACAACATGAGCATATCAAAAAAAAAAAATACTACGGTCTTAGTGTTGCAATTGATGGTAAATTTCAAGTCATTAATATCAATAGTCAAGCTATTAATTAATGATTTCAAGCTGTTTCTTTAAATAGGAAAGAATCTATTTAATAATTTGAAATCATTTGAATAACTGAAATCAAATAGTACCAATAAATGATACACTAAAACATAAAGTCAACAACATCAACATAATTTGGCATTATTAAAATGTAAATTATAAAAATGCAAAAACTGTAATAGTCAAACGTAACAAACTAACTTGGCTTTTGACTAAAAAATAAATATTAAATTCAATTTTGTCTTTGAATTTAATAAATGGTTTGTTAATTGTCTTGTCTGTTCAGTCAAGTCCATCATTTGCAAGACTAAACGTATCACAAAATATTATTTTTAAAATCTCATTTTAAAATTATCAAATAGTTCATAATAAATCCAATAACCTGCTAAACATCAACTAGCATACCTCACAACACTTGCAGCATCATCATCATCATCTTCTTGGTTTTGTTTAAAATTCATTAATTCTTTGTTGTTAGTCAGTCTAATCATTATCCTCATCATCTTTTTAATATTCAATATCTGTAATTTTTTTTCAAGCACATGAATTAGCAAGATGTTGGATGATTGTTAAATTTATTTAACAAAATTATAATATATATTTACCATTATTTATTGTCCATCAATAGCACCAAGGCCAGCCACAATTTTCTTAGTGAATTTTTCAACCATACTCCTTGGCATCTGTAAACATTAAAAACACCAAATTAATATAATCTTATAAATAATTTTCAAGTGCAATAATTATTGGAGCAACAAATAGTAATTATTAAATTTATAGTGACATAATACAAGGGTATACGTAAATAACAATCTAAAATATTATTATTTAAATAAACAAATAATGTTTAAATAAATAAATAAATATTGTTTAAATAAATAAGTCATTGTTAAATAAACAAATAATGTTTAAATAATAAATAAATAAATTTGGAGTTTAAAATCGAGTAAATAAAAACTGACAAAATTTCCAAACAATGGAGCCTTGTTGTTGTCAAAGGCTCAACTTTTGTGATTAATATTATTAAAAAAACACTATTATGCAATATATTATGACGAAAAAAATATAAATAAATTAATATAGAATAATTATTGTTATAAATTTTATATATTGTAATACTTTTTATCAACAATTTTTTACCTTTTGTAAAATGACGCTAATCTAACCTCAAATACTCAATTTTTATTTTTTGACATATTGATTAAAATCACTCCAATTTTCCACAATTATGTTCAAAATAATTAATTAACAATAAAACAATATAATATTCAAGTACCATTTATCATTTAACAACACTTAAATCCTTTAAAATGTTTTTTCTTTTTTTCAGCAACAACGACATTGACAATGTCCATTTTTTTTGTAAAATGTTCAACAAACCGCACTGAATTATTACACAATACATTTTAAACAATTTAATTAAAGAATTTATCACTAATCAACAATTTTTTGTTTATTAATTTTATTGATATTTGACAATAATGAGCAGCTCATTTTGTCAGCTTAACACAGCTTAACAACAACAACGCGGCAATCTTGGAAATGTAAAACCGACAACTGCGCCACAGCGGTGAAAATATTAACTCACTACAAAATGTCGGTAAAGAAAATGGACATTGTTGATAAATAAATAAATATAAATAATAAATAAATAAAATAAATTATTTATATAAATATTTATAAAATATAAATATAAACAAATAATTAATTGGATATAATTCCCCTTTGTACGTGATAAATTTTGATAATTAGCCGAGATCAAATATTTATGACGAGTTCATCATCAATAAATAGATAATTTTTTTTTTTTTTTAATTTAATTATGATGTAAAATTGTGATAAATAAACATGGAACTGTTGATTAAGATAATTTAAAAGAATTAAATAAATAAAACAGTACATCAATTTAATACGTCACACAAATATATCGTCAATCATTTTCATGAAAGAACAAAGTACAAAGACAAAAAATTGAGAAAAAAAAAAAAAAAAGCACAGACTACACAATGTGATAATTTTTTTAGATAAAAGGTAATTATGCATTCATTTTATGTTCATTATTAAATAAAATTGAATGAAATTTAAATTAAAAAAAAAAAAAATTGAATGAATAATTAATAATTAATTTATATCAAGATATAAATCATCATCATTATCATCAAGTGAAATGTTGCTCAAAATATACTCATTATTTATATTGAGTTTGGATTTAATAACACTATTTTTTGGTATTTGGTTGTCAATAATACTTGCACTTTATCGTTCATTTAATCCACCATCATTAAAAAGTCTTCATGGCGAAATTGCTATGGTGAGTATGCTTTAATTGTTTATTAAATTATTTAAACATGAAATAAATTTTTCATGATTTTAATCCAACAGGTTGTTGGTGCTGGACGTGGTGTTGGTAGAGAAATTGCAATTCAACTTAGTCAATTAGGTGCAATTGTTGCATGTATTGATATTAATGAAGATATGTGTAATAAAACATCAAATAAAGCAATACGTTATTCTGGTCAATCAAAAGCTTATGCTTGTGATGTAACAGATAAATTACAAGTTGAAAATACTGTTAAAAAAATACGTGCTGATTTTGGTGATGTTACAATGGTTATTCATTGTTGTGGTGTTCCAAGTCCACGTGTTTTAATTAGAGAAACACCAGAAATTCAAAAAGCCATGGAATTATCAGTTATCAGTCACTTTTGGGTAAGTTGTTGATAATTTTGTTGTTTTGTTTCGTATGTCTATAAATAATTTATTATTATTTTGATAATAGCTGTTAGATGCTGTATTGCCAAGTATGGAAAAAGCTGGACGTGGACATATTGTTGCTCTTTCATCAGTTGCTGGATTTTCTGGTGGTTCAAGTCGTGGTGGACGTGTTCAATTAACAGCAGCACAATTTGCTATACAAGGATTAACTGAATCACTCAACAGTGAATTACGTCAAGTAAACAGTAATATTGTTGTTACACTTGTTCATATTTATCCATTTATTCTTGGTGCTGAAATGGAAAAAGATATTCGTTTGAGGTTTGATTAATTTTTGTTGTAATCGCTTTTTAAAAATTTTTTTAATTATAAATTAAATAATTTTTTTATACTTTAGAATACCAAGTTATTTTGGTACAATGCCAGCAACAGAAGCAGCAAAAAATATTCTAGATGGTGTTCGTAGAAATTATACTGAATTTAGTGTTCCAGGATATCTTCTTTATCTTGGTCATATTCTCAGGTAATGAAAATATTTATAACACACACAAAAAAATAAATGAAAAAAAATATATTTATATGTCTATCTCTTTTTTATAATATACAGAATATTACCAAAAACAGCATCATTTTTGCTGCGAGATTTTTTGGATACTGGTGTTGATTTTGGATAATGAAAATATTATAACGAAAATTGTTTGTGATTCAAAGACTGACATGTAATATCCATCACAAGTGCATTTAAAAAAAAAAAATCAATTAAATTATCTCTATCAACAAGGTTTATTGTTTTTCAAATGAATTATTTATCTATTGTTTAATTTTCAAATAAATTTTTAAAGTAAACACAACGTTTTATCGACTGTTAAATGACAGTCGAATTAACACATTTCATATTTTGTTTATTTTAAATTATTTGTATATTACCGTTTTATTAAAAGACCAACCAGTCTAAATTTAATATCCAACCATGATAATTGATGACAAAAAAAAAATAAATAAATAAATAAATAAACTTTACCGTTTTGTTTAAATAATAAAACAGTTAAAAGTAAAATATTTAAACAACTTGAAGGATTAATCATTTTTAAATTTACATGCATCAAGTGGCTGTATGTAAATTGGAATTAACTAATTATAAATTTATTATTTTTTTAACAATTATTAAATACTTAATTGTCATTTGTTTTTAATTTCATTTGATCACTGTTAATAATGACTATTTAAACGACATGATGATTGAATTATTTAAAAAATTTGTAATCTATATATAATTAAGAAAAATAGTATATTTAAAAAATTCACAAGTCTTTAATCAAAACATTCGATAATAAAATGTATACAATTATTATTATCCTACATAATTTATACTCAATAGAGTTAATAAAAAAAAATATCGAGTTACTCTAATCCAGGTGGTGTTGGTTCAGATATATCACCACTATCGGTAGTAGTTGTTATTGTTGTTATTGTTGTTGGTACTGTTGTTGATGTTATTGTTGTTGTTATTTTTTGTATTGGTGGTGCAATATCAAAATCATCATGCATATCAATAGATTGTATACCTTGAAGTACATCCATAATTGATGCTGATATATGTGCTTTTTGATTATCAGCAAGTCCATCAACATGTGAAATTAATGGTATTTTTAATTCTGGTGACATTTTTAAAGCTTCAGAAAGTTGTTGTGGTGGTAATTGTAATATAACAGAAAAACTTTGTGGTTGTGTACGTTCACAACATTTAACAAAACCTTCCCATACTTTTGGCTGTTTCCATACTTGTTTTAATATTAAACGTTGTAATATATTCATAACAAAACCAATAATTTTTGGATATAATGTTAAACTTTGTATAACAGTACGCATTAATAATGTTGGTAGAGGATTCATTTCCATTAAATTATTAATAACAACACCAAGTACTTCATGTGTATATACTTGTTTTTCAGCAAAACATAATGATGTTGCTTTCATAACAGTTTTAAGTTCAGTTTTATTTAAATCAATTGTATGAAGTGCTATTAATAAATCAGCTGGTGTTATTGGTGATGTATGTGGTATACCACTGTCATTATTATGTACACCAAGTAAACGATTAAATACTTCTTTAACAACTACTGGATTTAATTTAATTAATTTTGGTAATGCTGATAAAACTTCTTTTTTAGGTAAACCATTTAATACTGGTATTAAAAATCTAACATCAGATACACGTGTTTGATAAAGTTCACGTACTCTTGTTACAAGTTCAACACTTGGTGTTGTTTTATCAGTAAGTATATGAATAATACGTGTTACTAAAACTTCTGAACCTTTTGGACAATTTTCAACAAGTCCTAATAGCTGTGGACTTGACATACCCAATGATTTAACTGGTGCCTCAACAAGACGTAATACAATTCTTTTAACATCTGGTGACATTGTTGGATAAACACGTGCAAGTTCTTGTATAAGATCTTGATGTTTTTCAATTAATGATAAATAAAGACTTAGACATGCTTTTGTTGTTGATTCAGTCCAATGATTTTCAATATTTGGTCTTCCACGTTCTTCACCAAATACCAATTCTGGTGGACATGATTTTTGTAAAAAACTTAAATAAAGTACAGCATATGCTTCAATTGATGATTTTAATTCATTACGATTATAAAGATCAACAACAATTTTAATTGCTGCATCACGTATTATTAATTTTTCATGTGCACAATGTTGAAATAATACATTTAAAAATATAAGCTGTTTTGTTGGTCTTTTAATAACCATTTCTTTTAATAAATATAATGGTGCAAAACCACGTGATTCATTTGCTGATAATGATTTTAATGCTGTTATTGCATCTTCAGTTATTAATGGTGATTCAAGATATACTCTTGATAAATAAATATCTCTATCTTTACCTTGCATTTCTTCAATTGCTGATATTATTGTACATAATATAAAATTATATGAATAACATGGTGCTTCATGTGTTTGTGTAACAAGTGTTGTACGTCTATGAAAACTTTGAAATATAGCATATTCTTCATATAACCATGATAATGCTAATTCCATTCTTGATTTAATATCATCAGTAACATAACGTAATACAGAATTTTGTATTGATTTATTTAATGTTGATGCCATTGTTGATAATAATTTAATTCTTATTCCTCCAGCACCACTATTAATTGCACTTTTTTCAGCATTTAATATTCTATTAATAGCCATTAAAAACATTTTTTCTTTTAGATCATTTGTTAATGGTCTTGCTACTTCAATTGGTTTTAATGGTTTAACACGTGTACGTGATTTATTCATTGTTTTTTCAGCTTCAAGTGTTGCTTTAGCTTCTTTTTCTTTTTCTCTATCTTTTTCACGTTTTCTTTCACGTTTAGCTTCAGCAACAGTTATTGTTGGATTTTTAATTAAATCTTCCATAACAGCATCATCATCTTTAATATCTTTTTTAAATTTTTTAGCAATTGCTTGTTTTATTTGTGCTGATAATAATTTTGCAACTGTTTGTCGTTGTATATTTATATCTGATGTACCAGGTGGTTGATATTCACGTTGAAATATTGTTGTCATTGTATCGGGTACCCATGCCATACTATCCATAACAAGATCTGTTGCAACTTCAATAGATAAATGTTCAGCAATATATGTTTCTGTTAATTCAACTAAATCAGGTAATTTAATTGGTTCCATAATTATATTTTCTGTATCATCATCATCATCTGGTAATATTGTTTCTAATTTTATTCTTTTAGCAGCTGTTGCTGCTGCTATTTCTTGTTGACGTCTTTTCATTTTTCTAATTTCTTCAGCTTTTGGATATGCTTTCATTATTTCTTGTTCTTTAGCACCTAATTTTGCAAGTTGTTTTGCTATTGTTGATGCAAATTCAATACTTCCTGGACATTTCATTAAAGTAAGTAGTGTTAATTTTAAATGTTTTGTTACACTTGTTACTTGTGAATCAGTTAATGTTGGTGGTAAATCATTTTGTAAACTTTGTAATGCTGTTATAACATTTGATGTAAATTGTGGACGAAATTTTGCAATTGTTGCTAAACTTCCCATACATGTCATTAAATTTAAACTACTAACATGAACAGAACCATGAAATTTTATTAACTCATCAAGTACATGATGTGCTTCTTCTTCAAGTTTTCTTCTACGTGCTATTTTTAATGTTAATGGAATATCTTCTAATGAAAAATCATCTTGTTTTTTAGTTGTTTCAGAATCAGGATATGTTTGTAATAAAACAACTCCTTCTAAAAATTTTACAGCTTGTGTACGTATACCATCATTATCTGATCCAATCATTTCTAATATTAATACTTTTAATGTTGATATTTGACCCCAAGCTGTTTCAATTTCTGGTGTTACATTTACTGCACTTGCAACCCATTTTAAAGCAGCACGTAATATTCTTCCTGATGTTCTTAGTGCACGTTTAACAACAGCTGATGCATCATCAGATAAAAGTCTCAATAAAGATGGCAACATTTTTGGAATCATATCTGGTTGTTTATCACTGAAAATAAAATATATAAAAAAATGATTTAATTATTTAATTAATAACAAAAAAACATCAATTATTTAAATAAAACCTACCCAGCTACTTCAATAAAACTACAAATGGTTTTTCGTACTTCAGCACTTTTGTCAACAACAAATGCCAATACTTCATCTATATAATCAGGTAACATTTCAATATCTTTGTTTAATATAACTTCTTGAATTTTTGATAAATTATTAGTTTTAACTTTTTCACATTGACTCATACTTGCCTCATTGAGCCATTGTACTACCTAAAAATTTAATAAACAATTAATAATAACATAAATAAATATTGTGTTTATAATTATTGTCATAGTTTAAGGTTATTCCACTTGCCGTATCATCAGATATTGTATCTTGCTCCATTTTTTCATGAATAAGAGGCTCCATATTTTAAATAAATTATTCTTAAATAGTTAATCAATTTTTATAATCAAATATATTTAATATAATATCTGTAAAAATGCCTGTAATTTTTTTCACATTTATTTAACAAACGCCATATTTATTTCAAGTTTCAATCAATTAATCAATTAATTTAAAGATTGAGGATAAAAATGGCTAATTCACCGGAGAAAAAAATATGTTGACATCACGGTTGTCACAAGGTCACATGTTTTCTCTCTCTCTCTCATAACAATAACAATAGAAAAGAAAATATTGACAATGAAAAAATTAACAGGTGAAAAATAAAATTAAATAATTTATTTATATTTTTTTACTGTTTATATAAATAAGTATTAATTTATAATTTTTAAAAATCAATCCCCACCAATTGATCAATACAATGACATGCCTTTTGTTTGATAATGAATATAAATAAAAAAAAAAAACAAAGTTATCAAAAAAAAAAAGTTTTATTATCATCAAGTAAATGCGTGATACAATTTTTTTTTTATTTTAATATGTTTTTATAGCAAAAGTTGAACGTGTCATCAGTTTTAAAAATAATTTCATCAAGTAAACGTTTGTTTCAGTTTAAGGAAAAATCATGATATCAAGTTTTTATGAAAAAATTGTTGGTGGATCATCATCATCACCACCACCACCAGCAGAAATAAATAAACCAAAAATTTTATGTGTTGGTCTTGTTTGTATTGACATTGTACAAACAGTTAAAAATTTTCCTGAAGAAGATTCTGATTCAAGGTAAAATATATAAAAACAAGATATAAATTTGAAATTTAAATATTTAATTTAATTTGTTAATAGATGTATAGATTATCGATGGCAACGAGGTGGTAATGCATCAAATGATTGCACAGTTTTATCACTTCTTGGTAGCCAATGTGAATTTCTAGGTACATTAACTGGTGGACATCACTTGGCATTTCTCCAAGATGATATGGAAAAATATAATATTAATTATTCACATTGTCCACGATTAAAAGATCCTGGTTGTCCTATATCTACAGTAATTTTATCATTAAATTCAGGAACACGAACAATTCTTCATCATAATCCAAATTTGCCAGAACTTAATTTTGATGATTTTAAAAAAATTAAATTTGATGATTATAGTTGGATACATTTTGAGGTAAATTAAAATTATAAAATTATAAATTTTTTAATAAAAAATATCAACTATTTTTTAGGGTAGAAATATATCAAATGTTTTGACAATGATGCAGTATATTGAAGACTACAATAAATCATGTTTAACATTTGAAAATTCAGATTGTTCAAAAATAACAATAAGCGTTGAATTAGAAAAACCAAATTCTGAGCTATTGGATTTATTGGCATATGCAGATGTTGTTTTTTTAGCTAAAGATTTTGCTCAATCAAGAGGTTGTAATAACATGAGTGAAACACTTCGAAGTATCACTCGAGATGTTAAATCTGGGTAAGAAATATATTCTTTTTTTTTGTGAAAGAAAAAAAAAAAATGTACTATAATAAATGATACTTATTTTTTTCTCTTATTGTTTTCTATTTAAAAAAAGAGCAACAATTATTTGTGCTTGGGGTGACAGAGGAGCAATGGCAAAAACACCTGATGGTATAATTGTTCAATCACCAGCATTTTCACCATTTAAAATTGTCGATTCACTTGGTGCTGGTGATACATTTATCGCAGCTGTTATCCATTATCTTAATTATATAAAATTAATGAGTATAAATAATGATATGAAAAATGAGTCAAAGTCTAAAGAGATCAAAGTAACAACAGATGTTATAGACTGTCAAAAAATAACACACAATAAAGATATTGAAAGTTCTGAATATAGTAAAACAGCATTTATAAATCAAAGTGTTTTACAATCAGCAATAACATTTGGTTGTCAAATTGCTGGTAAAAAAATTAGTCATCGTGGTTATGATGATTTAAAATCTAAATAAATATTTTACAAGATATATAAATGCATTTTCTATTGCTCAAAAAATTAGTCTTTTAAATAGTCATTATTAACAGTGAGCAAATAAAATTAAAAACAAATGACAATTAAGTATTTAATAATTGTTAAAAAAATAATAAATTTATAATTAGTTAATCCCAATTTACATACAGCCACTTGATGCATGTAAATTTAAAAATGATTAATCCTTCAAGTTGTTTAAATATTTTACTTTTAACTGTTTTATTATTTAAACAAAACGGTAAAGTTTATTTATTTATTTATTTATTTTTTTTTTGTCATCAATTATCATGGTTGGATATTAAATTTAGACTGGTTGGTCTTTTAATAAAACGGTAATATACAAATAATTTAAAATAAACAAAATATGAAATGTGTTAACTCGACTGTCATTTAACAGTCGATAAAACGTTGTGGTTACTTTAAAAATTTATTTGAAAATTAAACAATAGATAAATAATTCATTTGAAAAACAATAAACCTTGTTGATAGAGATAATTTAATTGATTTTTTTTTTTTAAATGCACTTGTGATGGATATTACATGTCAGTCTTTGAATCACAAACAATTTTCGTTATAATATTTTCATTATCCAAAATCAACACCAGTATCCAAAAAATCTCGCAGCAAAAATGATGCTGTTTTTGGTAATATTCTGTATATTATAAAAAAGAGATAGACATATAAATATATTTTTTTTCATTTATTTTTTTGTGTGTGTTATAAATATTTTCATTACCTGAGAATATGACCAAGATAAAGAAGATATCCTGGAACACTAAATTCAGTATAATTTCTACGAACACCATCTAGAATATTTTTTGCTGCTTCTGTTGCTGGCATTGTACCAAAATAACTTGGTATTCTAAAGTATAAAAAAATTATTTAATTTATAACTAAAAAAATTTTTAAAAAGCGATTACAACAAAAATTAATCAAACCTCAAACGAATATCTTTTTCCATTTCAGCACCAAGAATAAATGGATAAATATGAACAAGTGTAACAACAATATTACTGTTTACTTGACGTAATTCACTGTTGAGTGATTCAGTTAATCCTTGTATAGCAAATTGTGCTGCTGTTAATTGAACACGTCCACCACGACTTGAACCACCAGAAAATCCAGCAACTGATGAAAGAGCAACAATATGTCCACGTCCAGCTTTTTCCATACTTGGCAATACAGCATCTAACAGCTATTATCAAAATAATAATAAATTATTTATAGACATACGAAACAAAACAACAAAATTATCAACAACTCACCCAAAAGTGACTGATAACTGATAATTCCATGGCTTTTTGAATTTCTGGTGTTTCTCTAATTAAAACACGTGGACTTGGAACACCACAACAATGAATAACCATTGTAACATCACCAAAATCAGCACGTATTTTTTTAACAGTATTTTCAACTTGTAATTTATCTGTTACATCACAAGCATAAGCTTTTGATTGACCAGAATAACGTATTGCTTTATTTGATGTTTTATTACACATATCTTCATTAATATCAATACATGCAACAATTGCACCTAATTGACTAAGTTGAATTGCAATTTCTCTACCAACACCACGTCCAGCACCAACAACCTGTTGGATTAAAATCATGAAAAATTTATTTCATGTTTAAATAATTTAATAAACAATTAAAGCATACTCACCATAGCAATTTCGCCATGAAGACTTTTTAATGATGGTGGATTAAATGAACGATAAAGTGCAAGTATTATTGACAACCAAATACCAAAAAATAGTGTTATTAAATCCAAACTCAATATAAATAATGAGTATATTTTGAGCAACATTTCACTTGATGATAATGATGATGATTTATATCTTGATATAAATTAATTATTAATTATTCATTCAATTTTTTTTTTTTT
>MKYW01000196.1:72195-83814 GCA_015776835.1 Aphidius ervi
ACTTTTATTATTTCATATAGATAACGTTTATAATTATTTTTAGTCATCAATTAATTGTTGTTAAAACCCCCCAAAAATATAATTACAATTTTATAACAATTAAACTTTTATCTCTCAAGTAAATTTTTTATTTTTTTTTTTTTTTATATTTGAATCAGTTAAAAAATATAAATGGAGATGGCATTGATGATGATTTTTTTGTTTTTTTTTTTGTATTATGCAACTAGTGCCCTCTAGTTATCTCCCTCATGGAGATGCTGGAGTTGAAAAAAAAAATAAAAATAATAATTTACCATAACCTTCAATAACTATTAAAAATATTGACAAATATTTTTGCTCAAAACAATATATTATTGTAAATAATATATGTATAAACAATAGAAAACCAAACAATGTGAGCTATAAAATTTTCTTTATTAATTATCTAACAATAAAAAAAATTGAAAGTTAAAAAAAAAAATAGAAAAAAATCTTTAAATATTAGTGCAAATATTTACTCCAATTTTTAAATAATAATTATTTGATTAATATACAAATTGATGTATTAAAAAATTATTTAAAGGTGGATAAATAAATATTTAATTAGCTAAAATTTTAATTCAACAAAAGATAAAAAAAAAATAAATAAAAAGTGCCAATTATAATTTCAATAATGGAGCATAAAAATTTACTAACTACTCTTCGTGATTTACATGAACAAAAAAAAACTGGAGAACTTGATGAAGATGAAGATAATTTTTTAGATGACATAAAATGGAGAGGTATAATTGATTATGATTTATTAGAATCATATATGGAACATATAAATGAAGACATACGTCTTGAAGCACTTGGTCTTATTGTTGATTCACGTAAAAGTACACTTTATTTTGTCCAAAAAGAACTTGATTTGATTGTTAATTTTCTAACAATAAATCTTGGTGAAAAAATAGAGTATGTTCCAATAATAAAAAGATCATTAAAACGTCTTAAAGGTAGTCTTGCTGTATTTAAAAGAAATTCATCACAATTAGAAAAATTAGAAAAACAAGAATCATCAAAAAAACAAATAACAGAAAGAATAAATATATTTGAAAAAGTTAAAGAAGAAATAATACCAATTATTGATGAATCAATACAACATATAATAAATTATGAAAAATTTTATATTAAAATACGTAATATTTGTTTAACTGGTTTAACACCTGGTTCAACTCATGCTAAAAAAAATAATAGTTTAAAAATATTACAAGCATCTGAAGAATTATTATCAAATGATTTTATTAAATTAAAATGGTCAAATGAACAAGCAACAAAGTTATATCAATGTTTATTACTTGATACATATGAAACAAATAAACAAAATATTTATAAAATAATTAAAAATATTGAACCAACAATATTAAAATTAGATAATGAAAATAAAATTCATGAAATTATTGATGTTGCATTAAAACTTGGTAATAGTATGAGACCAGTTGATTCAATAACAGCTTCTTATATGTTAAAAATATGTCTTTTATCACCATGTATTGAAAATGTATTAAAAAATTATTATAAATTTGATAATTTTGATACTCATAATGATACAGATTATTTAACATTACAAATGATAATTATTGTAATGGAAAAACTCAGGGTAAAATAATTAAATAATTAATTTATAAATTAACGAAAAAAAATATAAATATATGTATGCTTTTATTTTTTTAGGAACCAGCAAAATTGGCTAGTGAAAATATAATTCATGCAACAGCAAAATATTCATTGTATGGTTATTTAACATGCATCAAAAGTTTACTATCAATGTGTGATTTTAATAATAAAAGAAATGAATTATGGAAAAAAACAATAAATGATATTATATTAATTTGTACAAGTTTAAATGAATCAGCATCAAAAATTGTTAATAATTCATCACCAGAAGGTCATTTTCCAATGGAAAGAAAAAATTTAAATATTAAAAAAATAAATGATATTACAACAACTGTTACACCACAAATGGTATTACTATGTACATGGAGAACAGTTAAAGAAGTTAGTTTATTATTTGGTTATATAATAAGTAAATTACCAATTGAAGGTGAAAAAAATTGTGTAATTGGTTTATTAAATGAAGAACAAATTGTTAATATTGGTAATCAACTTGTTGCAATGTTATGTGAAACAAAACATAGAGGTGCATTTGAACAAGCACATACTGGTTTTGAACAAATTTGTCGTAGATTATGGAAACTTGAACAAATTAATCTTTATAATCTACCAAAAATATGGTTATGGCATGTTTTATTAGCTATATGTGGTTTAGCACCAGGTAATGAAAAATTATGTTCAACAAGAAGAAGTGCTGGTGTACCATATATGGTACAAGCTATTATTGTATCAGAACCATCTGTTATTAAAAAAAAAGATGCTATTGTATTTCATACAACAATGAAAATATTATTAGATATTACAAAAATTGATGATGAATTTGAATTATGGGCAAAATCATGGGAATTAATATCAACAAATAAATTTTTTTTAGATATACAAGATGAAAATTCAAAACCATGTATATTAACTGATGAAAATTCAATTTGTAATGTAACACTAACTGAAGTTAAAACACATGCATTAAATATACTTAGATCATTATTTAAACATACACAACTTGGTGATTTAACAAAAAATTATGCTGAAAATGGTTTAATTGCTTCAATTAAAAGTTATGATGAAAAAACATGGGCTGAAAGAAATGCAGCAACATTATTATATAGTTCATTAATAACAAGAATATTTGGTGTACAAAGAACAAAAGATCATGTTAATTTAACAGTACATAATAAAATGACTGTTAAAATATTTTTTGATAGATATCCAATATTATTAGAATTTATGTTAAATGAACTTGATAATTTTGTTAAATTAAATGATCGTATTATTAAACCAAGTATACAAGCAATATTATTAATATTATCAAGATTATATTTAAATATTCATACAGATATACAAGATGATAATGATAAAATTAATAAATTTATTAAATTAATATCATCATGTGCTAAAAGTAGAGTTTATAAAACTCGTGAATTAGCTGCAAGAGCATTAGTACCATTTTTAAATGTAAATACAGTTGAATTATTTTTACAAAAATTATTTAAAAATATTTCTGATGATAAAAAACGTTTAAATTTAAATTTAATGCATGGTTATATATTACAAATACTTGAAATAACAAAAACTGAAATTTTAACATCATGTGAATTATCAATGGAAAATCTTGATTTATTTATTATTCATTCATCATGGATATTAGAAAATCTTGAAGTTAATAATAATTATCCAGCTTGTTATCCATTAGCAACAGTTTACATTGAATCACTTCAAGAATTATTAAAAATACGTAATTATTTGGATAATCAAATAATATTTAATAAATTTTTTTATCGTTTATTAAATCATACGAGTATTCATGAAATACCAGTATTAAAAAATCGTCCAGGTAAAGAAACATATGAAGCAACTGCTGCAAAATTTTTAATAAAATTAATGGAAGTTAAATCAAAAGATGAAATTGTATTATCAAAATTAATTGATGCATGGAGTGGTATATTATCATATAATAATTGTGAAGTACAAATAACTGGTTGGATGAATATTGTACTTGCAATACATCAAACATCAAGTGAAAAATTATTACATTGTTCAATTGATATTGCAATAAAACATTTAAGAAAAACACAGTTAATTGATAATGAGCTAAAAAATGTTATTTATGAATTTTTACATGATGTTTTTTTGGCAAATGAAAAAAATTTAGAACCATATAAATCTTGGGATAATTTTAAATCATTATCAAAAGCAATTATTATTATATTTCAAAATAAAATGCCTGATGAATCATCAAGTTTATTTAAATTATTAGGAAAAGTATTTGGTAAATTAATTAAAAATAAAATATATTTGGAACTTGTTGAAACTTTAGATGATAAAGTATTTGAAATGTTTTGTGATAATTCATGGACTGGATCAGCTAGTTATGATTGTCGTATTGCAATTGCTTCAATTATACATGATGTTTATTTTGATATTAGAAAAACTAATAGAAAGCTAGTTCATGGTAAATAATAATTAAAAATATTTGATAATAATAATATTGAAAATTAATTGATTGTTTTATTTTTTTTATTTAGGTATTTTATTAAATTGGTGGACAACTGTTTTAAATTTATTAATTGATGATAATATTGAAGTACGTAAATTAGCTGCAATTACAGTTTCAAAAATAGAACCAGTTAATCAATTAAAATGTAATTCAAGCTCATTAAAATTATTTTTTAATAAATTTTCAAAATGTTTTTATGACGAAGAAAGTAGTATGTTTGCTGCTTATTTTGTATGGAGTTTAAATATTTCTGATGGAGATTATGAAATGGATGAAAGTGATGTAAGTTAAAAAATAAAAAAAAAATAGATAAATAAATTTTAATAATTTTAATTGTAATAATTATTTTTTTTCAGGTATTCAACAAGTGTTACAATTATGAAAATTTTGAACCACTTGCAATATCAGATCTTTGTGGAGAATATTTAACAACATTACTTGATCGTCTTGATATTAATATTGCATTTCCGCTTGATGTGCAAAACTGGTTAGCAAGAAGATTAAATATTTCACCCATGGAATGTCAAGATCCTCATACTTTGGTTAAATTTTATTATCAAAATCTACCTAATCTCAATGGAAAGCTAATTGACATACTTGATCCAACATATAATGACAAATTACTTCAAATTCTTGCTTTTGAAAAATTTGGTTATATTGGAAATGAAAAAAATTTAAAATATTCATTGGCAAGTGTAGAATTGTAAAAAAAAAAATGAGTTAAATTAATCAACGATTTTATCCAACGAGCATGACATCGTAAAAAATGAAAATAAAAAAAAATTATTTTATTTTTTTTTTTTTCATTTCATGAATTTATGAATAAATTTCGTGATATTAGCATTCGTATTTTTTCGTCTCGCTATTTTTTTATTTTATTTTTATTATTTTGACCAATTGAATTTTTTTTTTTCTGCAAAAAGAGAGAGAGGGGTTCAATTTTACCTTGCATTACAAATTTATATTTGAATTGCGCTATTTATTATTATTTTTTTTTTTCATCTATTATTGTTTTTGTTTTTTTTTTTAAGTTCATTTATTTTATTTAATATTTTTTTTTCTCTTGGAAAGTCAAAGCCACTTTACTTGTCGATGTATTAAAAAAAAAAAAAAAAATAAACTTTATTCTTACACGATACACCCTTACTATCAAAACGATTTAGACTCATTATTATTCAAGAGCAATCGTTGTTGAAGTGGCCACGATTACGGCGCTCGACCAATTCGGATAAATAGATAAAGTATTCCCCAGTTGAATTTTCAAAAGCGTACGTAAACTCATGAATAATGAATTGTCAATTGGTACATTTCAATTTATGTGCATCTGACTATTACGATACAAACATGACCTCAACGTGATTTTACAAAATCTCATAGTCATTACTTTTCAAAGAATTAATATTCAAAAATTAATCAATTTATTATAACACATGAAAATGTTACATATAAAAAATTTCAATTGAAAAAATTTCTATATAATTTTTAACTATGCCAAATTTATTTCTTTCATAGCATATATAAATGGGGTAAACAGGTCAACAATGCAAAATGCATAATAGCACTCTCAGCATTCGCCAAGTAGTTTAAAAAAAAAAAAAATGAATTTTAATATTTTTTATACCTCTTCTCTATTTTTATGCACACTAGTTTTATGAAAATTCAAAAAAAACGAGTAGCAAAAAAAAGAGTGTAGTAAAAAGCTCTGGACAAAATTAAAAAGTTTGTAAAAGGTAGTGTTCTTTCTAGTGGTGACTTGAGCTATAAGCATGCCAAAATAATCAACAAAAGAAAAAACAATATTTTCTATTTTTTTTTTCTCATCAAATGGGGTTGAGAAAGGGTTTGTAAGAGAGAATATAGAACAACTTCAATGTATTATAATTCAAAACAAAGAAAATTCATCCCTTGAGTAATTTTCATCAAAATGNAAAAGTTTGTAAAAGGTAGTGTTCTTTCTAGTGGTGACTTGAGCTATAAGCATGCCAAAATAATCAACAAAAGAAAAAACAATATTTTCTATTTTTTTTTTTCTCATCAAATGGGGTTGAGAAAAGGTTTGTAAGAGAGAATATAGAACAACTTCAATGTATTATAATTTAAAACAAAGAAAATTCATCCCTTGAGTAATTTTCATCAAAATGACTATGTGAATAATGAATAATTAAAAAAAAAAAATAGTGAAAAGATTGGACAACGAATGGTAGAATAATAGAAGTGAAGCAAAAGCAGAGTAAATAATTGATGATGATGATAAACAAATCCAAGCAAATCCAAGTCACCCGCCTTATTTATATATGAGACAAGATGGTGGATATTTGTTGATGGTGTTGGTGATGATGATGATAGTGGTGGTGGTTTTGGTGCCTCTCTCTGCGCGCGCGGTCCTAGATGACGACAAGTAGTTGGCGCTTCAGTCGGGAGCACTCACCGCCGGTTGACTCGTTCCTCTTCTTCTTTTACATTATTTTTGTTACCAATATTTCCAATTTTTTTATTTAAATTTCCATGCTCCATATGATTACTATCACAATGTTTTAACATTATTAATACAACACGTAAATTTTTAAGTGATATATATCATTCAAATAATTTTATTGTCAATTAATTAAAGAGCACATGACAATTATTACATTTGTATTGTCATGACAATGTTATTTGATAGTTAAAAAACGTGAGTGTGTATTTGTGTATATAGATATATATATGTGCATGTGTATTTTATTTTGTATTTTTTATAATATTTTTTTCTTCTTCGTTTTCGTGGATAAATGTATTTTATTTTTCTCTTCAAAGGTTAGTTAAAAATTAATTAAAAAAAACTAATAAAAGCAACGATCGTGTGTTTAATACCAGGCATGGAGTTGACTCAGTGTGGTGCTCGTTTTAAATTACATCAATTATATCAATGTTGTCATAATTACTCCAATATTTTATAGGTAAGTTATTTTTAATAATAATCATGAATTATTATTAAATTAAATCAATATTATTGTTGAAGTATTATTATTATTTTTATGTTTTTTTTGTAAACATCAAGGTTCATCCTGGACCTGCTGTTGTATTGACTACAAAGGCCAATGACCTATTTTTTTTTTTATTTTCATTACGTCTCAGCTGTCAGACTTTAAACAAATATAAAATATTATTATTATTTTTTGTTTTTCTTTGGCCCAATGCCTTGACAAACCACAGTCTCCATTTGTTTTATAAATATATCACCCAAGAAAAATTATTATTACTTAACTTTTTTCTAGGCTCAAATTAATTCTGGCGTTAAAAATTTTTTTATTATTATTTTAATTTGTTTCTTTTTTTTCTTTACCTGTTTATTATTATTATTATTATTATTACTCTGAGTTTAGTTGGATTGATTAGATTGATGAGACATGAACACAAAAAAAAAAAAAGTTTGACTAGAGAGATAAAGAAAGAGACAGCCACAGGAACAAGTTTGAAAAGTAGAATTGCCAGTTAGTTTTCTAGTCAATGTACATGCATGTACACACAAGGCCACATTCCTTGATTTTCCAAACGAAGGATGTTATTGCTTTACAGTAATTTAAGTAATTATATATGACTATATACAATTTTCTCTAGTGTTGATCGCACCAGGTTGAACAATTTATTTACCATTCTCCATGTGTCTATATTTATTTATCAAATTATTTTTTATATTTTAAAATCATTAATTAATTTTGTTTCTTTTTACCATAATAAAAAAGTAAAAAAACCAATAATAATATTCGTTTTTTTTTTTTTTTTGGAGTAACAATTGTTGCATCTGTTGTNTTGTATGGGTGTGCATTGGCGTTGCCAGACAGTGCGATGACATTTCCAAGAATCGATTCATAACTCCATGATCAGCTGGAGTATTTTTTTATTTTTTTTCTCTCTCTTTATATTGATTATTATATTTATATTATTATCAAATTATTATTATTATTATTTATAATAACTGCGTATTTATTAAGATATTAATTATCTAAAAAAAGAATTTTAATCTTATTTTATTATAATGATATTGTAACATTTGTTTTATAGATTAATTTTATCAAGAAATAATTATTTATGTAATTATATTTTATATTTTATCATAAATATGTTTATCGGATGGTTTTTTTTTTATTATTAATTATAATTAGCCAATGGCTCAATCAAAAAGTCGTTGAGTTTTAAAATTTTGATTCGACTAGTTTTTGCATGAATAAAATTATCTGAAGAATGAGGAATAAAATAAAACTGATACAGAAATGTAAAAAAAAAGGTCAAATAAAAAAAAAATATATATCGAGTGATATATTCAGGAATATCCGGAAGGCTTTACATACAAGAAATCGCTCGAATAAATAATCTCAGTGTATAGCCTGCGGAGGTAAAACGTTTTTCCCGTTACTACTACTTCACAATTCGATGAAGAAAAGAGAAAGATTCCAGAGTCTGTCGTTTCCTTGGGGACATATAAATTTTGCGTAAAATTGACTGGAAAAAATAGCATACGTTTTGGCCCATAGGATCTCAACACAAATATTATATATAAATAAAATATTGCAAAAATTGTCAAGTTAAGATTTAAAAAAGCTTGTATAAAAAAAATAAAAAAAATATATATTTATATCGATATGAATAAAATAAAAAATATAAATAATGGAAAAAGATAAATTTTAAATTTTAAATGTAGGTATATAGTTTTTTTTTTTTTGGATGCTGATGACATTTTACTTTGAAAAATATATTTTTTTTTTTCTACTTGATTTATGTTTTATCGTGGTCCGAGAATTTTCAAATAATTGTGAATAATAAATATGAAATTATTAAACAACAGATTTATATTTTCAATTGTAATTAAAATAATTGTTTTTTTTGAGATAGTCATTGTTCTTGAATAAATTTTTGATGATATTAAAAATTACTAATCGATCATGGTCGCTGAAAATTTAATTTAAAATTTATTTACGATCTAAGCGAGCAAACTTAGCTAAAGTTTACATTATACATGTAAATATATGTGGCTACTGAAAGTACTAAAAATAAAAGGGATGAAAAAAATTTATCAGCTTGAACATAGCGTTGATATATATTTTTCTATGAATACGTAATATTCTTATTAGTTATTACAAATTAGATAGCTGATAATATATATATATTTTATCATCAAAAAATAATTATTATTATAAAACTTGATTCAAACAAATTAGTATATTAAATCACGTTAATATTGTTTAATTATAAAATCAGTATTTTCATGAGTTACTTAAACTTTTAATGTCATTATTAAAAACTAGAAAGTTTTCTTTTGATTAAAATAATTATTCAATGTTTATTTATCCAAAAATAATCATGTTAATTTGTGTAATTGAAATTTTAATTTGTTAGTTGTTTACACTAGTTTGTTGATAGTTATTTAAAATACTTGTATTATATTTATATTTACAAACAATAGTTGAGCTGTATCAAATTACAACTGGTTTTGTCTGGCATCTTGCCAATAAATTGAAATACACAGTGTCGATTCAAAACTATTCTGTAATCAACTTGTTTTTTTTTGTGGAATAATTATTATGCAATGATAAATAATAACTACTTTTCATTGTCAATAACTTTTATATAATAATTATTTAAAAAATTTATTTTAAACTGTTTATTTTTAATTTTTTTTTCATGTTTTTTTTTTTTTTGTCACGTTTTTGTTGTCCAAATGTCTGGCCGTTGATTTCCGGTCAATTCCCTCAAGCAAATAAACCGGCGACGCAATTATAACTTTTCCTATTTGACTTGAAATCGAATCAAAAATATTTTATAATAATTTTATCATTATATTTCAAAGTTTTAATATAATAATTATATATTTTTTTTATTTTTCAGATGATACTATCTATGTTCAAAAAAATAATAATGATTAATTTTATTAATTAAAATTTATGAATAATTCAAATAAAATGGAGTCAAGTTTGAGATTAACTAGAGAAAAATTGCTGAAGGCAGTGGTGACATTTAAAGTCCATCCAGGCCCGTAAATATACAAATGAAAAAAAAAATTAATTTATAATATAAATTGACGTATTAAAATGTCAATATTATCATAAAATAAATAAAACGTAATTAGAAATTAAAAAGACAGCAAAATTATACAAAAGAAAAAGAAAAAAAAAAGACCAAGTGGGGCGACAAGAAGGTAATGGATGAGATACGTGGTTCGCCGGCTGGACGCCGACTATCTCAAATATTAGATCCAATTGCACGACTTGCATCAGATTTTGGTTCAAGTTCAGCACCATGTAGTCCTCGTCTTGGACGTTATGAAAATATTAATGAAAAAAATATAATATTAGAAACAGAAAGTCCAAGATTACATCCAAGACAAAAAAATACACGTCAAGCACCAATACCACCACCAAGACCAAATCATAAAAATGAATCACCAATTCATTTAAGAACATTAACATCAAATTATGTAAATATACCATGTGGTGATAATAATTTACATATTGGAAAACATGATTGTATTAAAAGTAATATTGGATATCATGAATTAAAAGATGTTAGTGATAAAATTTGTTCACGTGATCAAGTACCATTTACATTTAATTCTGAATCAAGTGGTAGAGTTGAATATACTGATAAACATTTATATTTATCAAAAAATGATGATTTTATTACATATGGTAATTTTGATAATGATTTATCATCTGAAACATCTTCACCAATATTTGAAAATGCTGCATCAATTGTTGCATCAAATGTTGATCGTATACTTGCATCATTTAGTGAAAAACAACAACAACAATCACAACAACAACAACAACAATTACAACAACAACAATTTTGTAGGACGTCTATTGATCGTGAAATGACATTTGCTTCTTCTATATCTGGTGGTACATCAAATAGTGATGATCAAAGAGAGCATTTTGATCGACCAACTGGTTATTCATCATCAAAAAGCTTTGATGCTGGTTATTCAGCAACTGTTGAAGAACTCAATTGGCAGGAAAGGTGTTTAGAACTTCAGCTTGAATTGCATCGAAGCAGAAGTCAAGCAACAAGAGTCAGGGACATGTTGAGAGAAAAGGTCAGTTAATTTTTTTGTTTATTCTAATTTTTTTTTAACTCAAGTTAAAACTATGTCGTTGTTGTTTTTGTTGTTGTAGTTGAGTTTCTTTTTTTTTTTTCCTCTACGTGACAAATTGAGTGCCTGGGTGCAATAAAGGCACGAGCGCTCGAAGATCCATGAAACGCAACGTTGTTCGCGTTAAATTTAGGAAAATTTCAAAATGGTTTTAAAAAAGAAAAAAAAATACCTTCATGTAAAGAATCAAAAATGCCATATTTTCTTTCAAACAAATTATTTTCAATTACAATTATTTAATGAATTAAAAAATAAAGTTTAATATTTTTTTTTTCGAAAAAAACATTATTTTTCCAGGTCTAACTCGTCATAACTTTGTTAATAATTAATGAATCGACTTGAAACTTGGCATATAGTTTTGTTATAG
>MKYW01000196.1:84990-98744 GCA_015776835.1 Aphidius ervi
ATTTTTCAAATTTTCATTATTTAATATTCAAAAAGAAAAAAAGTAAAAAGTTTTTAGAAAGTTATTTCATAGCTTAAATGCAAAAGTTAAGGCTTTATTGCGAATGAAATATTAAGACTTTGGTTAAAAACAAGTATACATACATAATACTAATGATAATAAAATTTATAAACACACATAAGTTTGCTTTTGTTTAAGTGGTTAGTATATGTACACATTTTTTTTTTTTTTTATTATATACATAATACAAGAATTTCATTTGAAAGCCAAATGTATACATATTCTTAATCTTCGTTAAAAAAATTTTCAAGTCAGCAAGTGTATATATATTCAAGTTTAAGTCGCACTCTTAAAACTTGGTTTAATTTTTTAAATATTTTAATCTCTTGCAGTCATATTGGAATTTATCAACTCGACAAAAGTTTAATATATTTTTTTTTTTGAAATCTTTTGTTAAAATATTTTAATAACAAATATTTTTCATATACATTTTATTGAATTTCAATACAAGCTGAATATTTTTTCTTTTAAATAAATTGGGTTATGCGATAAAAAAAAGGCAACATACAAGATCGATAAGTTTTTGTTATTTGTAATTAATAAAAAAAAAAAAAAAAAAAATTATAGATGCATTATTTATTGCACTGATGACCTTTTTTAAAATCAATTTATTCGATATAAAAATAAATGCTGATAAAGCAATAATGTCTACTTCCTCTCCATATATTTCAACAAAAAAAAAAAAGTATTATTTTTAATTCAAGAACAGTCTTACGATATAAAAAAATCAATTTCCAAGTCATTTAAATTAATTTAGCTATACTACTGATGAGATTTAATCAAAGCAACTTTAATTGATAATAAAAAAAAAATGTGGTTCACATTGTAATATTGATAGATTAGATGATAATATAGTCGTTAATGTTATTGGTGTAGCTTTATCATTATTCTTTGATTAATACAAAGTGGGTTTGTCTTGGCACAAGGGGTTGAAATATATATTATAAAAGAGAAGGTAAGGGTATATATAAGACTCTTGGGAGTCATATCATTCGGTCACCCAAATGTTATGTTACATTTACTGTGAAATATCCACTATTATCTTGATTTAAAGATGCAATATGTGTGTGTTTCTATGATATTTGTTGGGTACTCAGTGTCGTTAACTTTTCATGTTCATAATAATATATATAAATTATTTAAATTACTATTTCTAATGCTTTTTTAATATAACTATATATAAAGCTCATCAAAAAATCATTTTTTTTTTTTATCGTTATTTGCTATTTCTTTTTTATTTGTCAATTTAAATGACACTGAAGCTAGCGTCTGAGTTAACGTCTCGAAATTAAAAGTACAGGAAACATAAGGGTTTTCTTGGGCCTGGCCCTTAACTCCCATAATCAATTATTAATAAAAATGAAGCTATCCTCGTAATTATTTTTTCTTGTTCAATTGTCTAGGATCTAAGCTAATTAAGAAAAAAAAATGGGAATTTTTGAAATGGTCAAAAAAGGGTAGAGGGTGGATTTTAATTGTTTTTAATTTTTTTAACTGTGATAGAGTTGAGCTAGCCTCGTAATTTTTTTTTTATTAAATTGTCTGGGATCTAAGCTAGTTTAGAAAAAAAAATGGGAATTTTTGAAATGGTCAAAAGAGGGTAGGGGGTGGGTTTTAGATAGTCAAAAAAATTAAAAACAATCAAAATCCACCCTCTACCCCCCTTTGACGATTTCAAAAATTTCCATTTTTTTTTCTAAACTAGCTTAGATCATAGACAATTTAATAAAAAAAAAATTATGTAGATAGCTCAACTCTATTATAGTTAAAAAAATTATTTAGTCAACAACCCCTGAATTTGTTCTTTTTAAATACGATGTAACTTATTACAGAGGGTTGTTTTTTTAAATCTATGAATTCTTTGGGGTATATTAATACTTATGTATTAATTCCTGATAATTTTTATCAAATTTCATATTATTTCTAATTATTTATTCAAGTCGGGGCCTTGGAACCCGAATCATCCCTGGATTAGAAGATTCGAGACGTTAACTTGGACGCCAGCTTCAGCGTCATTCAATTTAACTAATATAAATAAAATATTTAATTTTTTTATTGTTTAAATTATCCAAAACTATTGTGTATATTTAAAATTTTTAAAAAATTAATTTCAATTACTTGCAAGTACCATCAAAATATGTGCAACAAAAAAGATAAAAAAAAAAACTTTTTTTATATTATTTTTTTGATAATTAATTTTATAGTTAAAAATAAAAAATATTTATATATTCACGACTATATATTTGTTGAAAAATATTTTTAACTTTGCATAAAAAAATTGGATTTTTAAAAGTTTATTTTTCGTATATAATATCAAATATCTTTTTTATTTGATATGATTTTTATTTTGCAAGAAAAAGTTTTGATATAGTTTTTTTTTCATGGATGTTGACGTTGAATATTGGTTAGCCAAGACTTTTTAAATACAGTCGAAAATCAGTAGAGAAAAGTATATACTCTTGAGGACAACGAGTACGAGAAAGAAGAATAAACGACGCCAAGACGACTCGGCGACGTTAAAACTTCCTGCACCAAGACACAACCCTGCGGCATCAGCCAAATATATTTCTCTGCAGTGTTTAACGCCAAGTTACATAAGAGAATATACATACACATGTATGTTTAGTCACAAAATCGTAGGTGGAAAATCATCGTGATTTTATTTTTTATTATTATACTGTTTGCGTATATATAAATTACAAAAACAGTTTATAAACTTTTGGCACGATAAATATCAAAATCACTTGTATATTACTTGACTAATATTTATCTATCAACATTAATAAAATTGACAAGTTAAAATTGTCATAATATAACTCTATCAATTTTCTAAATATGATACAAGTAAATTTAAAAGAAAAAAAAACTTTTTTTATAACGCGTAATTGTCGTAAATATTTTAAGAATATATAGTATGAAAATTATTGAGAAACTTTTCGTATACCAATGACACAAAAAAATTATCTTTCACCATTGTTTTTTTTGCTCCAAGTTATGTATTTTATTTTTCTTTTCATTTTGTTGTTTTGTTTTTTTTTTTATTTTTGGTTTTTGTTGGTCCACCGGGTCACATCCGGTTGATTATCCAGTTGGAAAATGCGACAACTTATACGTTAAAGTTGGCTGTTGGCAATAAACGATATTCGTAAATCTGTGGGAATGACGTGCACTTCACCTTTTGGCGAAAAAAAAAGAGGGTGGTTGAATAGATCGTTTGACCTAACGTATACGACAATGCTCGGTCGCGTAATACACGTTATAAGACTGTATATACCCTCAAGTTTTTTTTCTACCCTTATGTTACTATACACGAAAAAATAAATAAATAAAGAAAAAAAAAAGGAAATACCTTTTTTTTTATACACCGAATAAAGTCATAAAGTCTAAAAACGAAGTGGACGTAATTTCCTGCAAACGATGCACTTTTTTCTTTTATAAAACAAATATATAAACAAAGATTTGTTTGCCTTCGTCTCAAGTTGTTTATGAAATAAATATATCAAAAATAAAAATATGTCTTTTTGTCGTCAACATAATTTTTATTTTCTTTGATATTTTATTTATAATTAAAATCGCCTCAGGCAAATAGAAAATTTTATTATATAAATATATTTTTGTTTTTCTTACTAAGCTTTATGTATTTTTTGCACAAATAATTTGCATATTATTTAACCAAACACAAAATTTAAATGACAGAAAATTCACGTAACGAAACAAAAAATTTTGGTCAAATTAAAATGAATAAAAAAAATTTCTAAATTCACCATTGCTGCAGTTGATGGCGAAAAATCTAGTTTGATGAATTGATGTTGTCAGCTTGTCCATTGAAGCTCATATCATCTGCAACAATTAAAAAAAATAAAATTAATATACAACTAAAATAAAAAAGACACTAATTTAAATATAAAAACTAATTTGAAAAAGTTTGATGACTTGTCTAGCTCAATAAAAGCAAATAACATGTAAAAAAAATTAATTAACACATGAACATAATTACTACTAAATTACTTGACCCGTAAATTTATATAATTTTATATTTTTTTTCAACGTCGATACGAATTTCAAGTTAGAAATTTAACATCGGATCAACGTCGAATCCACTTTGAGCTTTTATCTGGGAACCAACTCGTTAAAAATCAACAATAAAAGTTTGAAAAAACATTAAAAAAAATAAATAAATAATGAGGGTAAAACATGCATTACATTGGTCAACAGTATGTCGAGATCGAAAGTCCAATGGAATTTAACCAAAAATTCCTAGATCCAAATATATATATAATAAACGTTTCGAGCTGGCGTTTGCCGGCTTTAACGTTGCATGCAAAATATTTATTTAAAAAAAATATATACAATTTTATTCATCATGATTACAACGTTTATTTTTCTTTAGGCAAAAATCAATATTTCGTCGCGCACGAAAAGATTTCTCGTGAGAATTTTCTTTCATTTATACCTCACTGAATCACAAAAATTTTTCTTATATTATATCTAAAAATATCCGGTTTACTTCAATAGAGTCAGACTTTTTTTTTTTTTTTTTATTTCGTTCTCATTCTACGCATTTTATTTTTCACCAACAATTGAATTGAAAAACTTGAAAAGATGATGATAAATTTAAATTTAATTAACTGAAAATTTTATTGAAATTGAAAACTTTTCATTCTCCAAGAAAATTAAATTTATAGTCAATAATAATTTTTCTCCATGATACTTTTGTTAATTGGATTTTTTTTTCTTTATTTTTTAATTATTATTCGTAAAAGGGTTTCAAGGGTGGCTGAAAATTAAAATGAAAAAAAATTAAACAATAGTTTTTTGTGTATAAGAATACACACAAAATGGTCAGTGAAGTGAAATTTGAATAAATAAAAAATAAAACTACCCACCCAGTCACCACCCACTCAGGCAAAAATAAACCAGCAAAAAACTAATTTCACAAAACAGCGCGTTTGTTCAGTTGAATTATTAAACCCTCTGTTGTGTAGTTTTTTTTTTTATCAAATACGCAAAAAAGAGAAAGAGGACGAGAGGGTTGATATTTTTTTATTTATTTATTTTTGTTATTTACTTGGGTGTTCGATCATAGAACTGCTTCAGGGCATCGTACAAACTTTATCCGGACTAAAATTGTCAATTTTACATTTTTACAAAGTCAAAAAGTTTGATATTATTTTTTGACAAATAAAATTACTTCAAAATTCAAAGAAACTATATATTCAATGATTTTTTTTTCTTTTAAATATTGTTTATAATAATAAACAAAAATGTTTAATATAATTTTTTCAAGTAGAAAGGGCTTAGAAGTTTCTATACAATTTTTTGTTCTTTTAATTAATTTTTTATATATTCGAAAAAATTCTTAAAATATATATTTCAAGTTCTAAATACTATAATCCACCGGATGAATATATAGAGCCAAAATATAAAACTATGAATATTTATGTTGAAATTAAATTTGATAAATGAAATATATATTAATATTGATTTTCTTTTGTACACATGGATAATATAATCTTTGGCTTTCATCGTCAATTCATAGTTTATCGTTTAATTTTGTATTTTCCATCACAACAAAATATGAATTTGCACTTTTTTTTTTTTTTCTTTTGAATCAATGGATATATTATCAGTGTATTGACACCTCATTTTATAAAAAAATGTCATGATGTGGACTATCTTTATTATATCGTAAAATCTACTTTATATTTTTATCAAAAAATAGACAAAAAGAAAAAGATGAAGAAAGATAATTTATTACTATATACACATAGTATTTTTAAATTTATATAGAAGAATCCAATCTTTGAGATATACTCGTAAACGATATTCCCATATATATTTTTCATTTTTTTTTTTCTTTTACATCTTTTTCCACTATCCCCACGAGTATTTTCATTTTTTTTTTTCCTTTTTTTTATCTCTGACCAAAGCTTTCAGGCTACAATTTGGTTGTTGTTTGCCACCTTGCTTCTGCATTTTATATTCCCAACACCCAACACACTATCCTTCGTTGTCAAAAGAAAATACACGTTGTTTATTATAAAAATACACATATACTTCTCTCCGGCTATATCGTTGTTATTTTTATCAGCATTTTTTTATAACAAAAAAAAAAATATGAGAGTGCAAATTTGTCGACCACTCAATATAGCAAGAAGAAAATTTTTTTTTAATTATTTCAATGAATAAACAGTCAAACATAAACAATCCATAACTATCATATCAAAATTCAAATAAATCGATATAAAATTATGATTATAAAAACGAAAAAGAAACGTTTTTATTCTACGTAGGTATTTTTTTTTACCTTTTGATTGTTCTCTTTATTAAAAAAATAAAAAATAGATATACAGACTACAAAAAAAAATAGAGTGTTTCGATAATAAACAGCCAATATATACATCTCGAAATAAAATCCACACCATTGAAACAATATTTTTTTTTTACTTTTCAAATCAAACGAAATATATATGTTTTTTTTAAAAAAAGTTCAAATCGAAAAAAAGAGCTGATATTGCAACAATATTTTTGGTCAGCTAACACTAATCGAAACAAATTGCTTCATTGTATTTTTTTTTTTTTTATAAATTTAAAACTACTTTTTGTATTTTACTCAAGCTTTTATTATTAACAGTTGTATAATATTTAAAAAAAAAAACTTTATTATTTTTAATATATAAATTATTAATTTCAAGGGAAAAAAAAAAAAAGGAATTGAATAAAGCATAACTTCAACTTGGTCGTGGCTTAAGGAACTTGTATATTTTGAACAACAATGAAACCCATGAGGCTAATTTGTCATGAACCAAAGAAAGGGATACATACTGAACAAAAGTTTTGCCATTATTATTAACGCTTTTGCAAGCCCATACACATTTTGACAAAAATTCACGCAGTTTTATATATATATTTTTAACTTTTTTTTATTATTATTTTTTGTCGTTTTATTGTAAAATATTTTTGTATATTAGTTTGTAAAAGTAAGCTTTGTCGAGGTTGTTTTTTGCATTTGATAATTTAAAAGTGTTTTAAGATAACCGTTAATTCTCGTGGTAAACAAAGTGATTGTAAATAACTGGTTGAAAAAATTTACAAACCAAGTTAAAATACCAACTTTTAGCAATTTTATTTGCACACATTTTATATCGTCGTTGTTAAACCAAGTAATGAGTTTTACTCTTTTCTTTTTCCGCTGTTTTTTAATATCAAATTTTTCTAAATATTCTATAATTTGTAAATTATTCTTTGTCGATTATTCTTGTTAACAAATTTATGTGGTTTAATAAAAATTCATTGTTGCAATATTTTATTTAACTACGATAAAATAAAATGAGAAAATAATCTTTTTGGTATATAATAGACTCTTCATTGTGTCACTTGTAAAAATAATAACAACACAAAATTGTATACCAATAAAAAAATCTTCTTTTTCATTTTTGTAAGAAAGAGATTTTGTCGTTTGCTAGAACAATAATAGTAATAATAATAATATTCTCTACTTATTGCAAGTATGGGTTTAGAATTTCAGAGAATGCTGAAAAAAAAGGAAAAATGTCTATCAGGGTGTTGTCTGAATTTTCTTTATTGAACAATTCAGTGAAAGTGATAAGACTTTTTTGTAAAAACTCTCTAAAAGTCTTCGTAAAAATTCAACGTAAAAAAAAATAAAAAACAAATTGAAAAAAAGGAGCTTTGCCTCATTCTATAGTTCCGTATTATTTTTTTTTTTTCTTTTATCTTTTCTCCCTTTACATTTCTCAGATTGAATTAAAAAGATTCAACTAAAAATATTTCCACCAATTTGGATTGTTATCTTTGAAAATTTTACTTTTAAACTATTTAAATTAGCAATTTATTTTTGCTGATTTGGTTTATTAAAAATTGTCAAATTAATTTAAATTATTAAATTTATTTTCATTATCAAAGTAGCCGTGTATTTCAAAAAAAAAAATTAATGAAATATAAAGCTTTTTTATTTAATCCAAAACAATTGATCATTGTCCATTCAGTGTACTTGAAGTAAAGAGATATCTATATATATAAAAGCACGAAAACCAAGCATTGTTAGACTTGATAAATTGTCCAACCAGTAAAATACTTTCAACACAAGTAATATATTTTTCACTCTTCAAGTTTTTTTTCTCCTTTTTTTGTTTCTATTATTTATATTATTTATACAATAGCAGTAGTGGTGGTGGTGAAAGTTAAGAATGGTTTATTATTTTATTTTTTTTTTTACTATTTCTACGTGGATTATTTTACCCTGTATATTTCACCACCACAAAAATAAGTACCAACTGTAAAAACGAGTTACGGAACAGCTTTTAGTAAATAATATATACTGAATTATGTCATTCACAATTTTTTTTTTCACAAGGGTTTAATATAAATAAATAAAATAAATAAAATAAATAACAGAATTAACTTGATTTACCAAGAATTGAAAAATAGACAATAATTATTATTGAAATGATAAATTAAGTATTTAAAAGTACCAGCAAACTCATTAATTTCAAGTGAATCATATGATTATTAATTCAAAAAAATTATTATTATTATTTAAATCAATAAATCACTGTGAAAACTATTATTATTAATTTATTTTTTTTTTTGTTTTATATTTATTAAACATAAAAAATCCTTATATAAAAAGGACAAACATCATCGGTCTTCCGGACATTTGATTGGTCATTGTTTTTCTCTCACTTACTCTCATATGAATTTCTTTCTGTTTGCCTTTTTCTATTATTTTTTTATTTATTTCGTTAGCAACAAAAAAACAAAAAAAAAAAAAGAGTGAGTGAGACATAGTTTGTTTTTTTGTTGCTAACGAAATAAATCAAATAAACAAAGAGTGATCTTCGAAGGATTAAATCGGTAACATATACGAGCGCTTGATAGACCGCGCGACACATAAAATGTTTATTGTTTATTATTGTTATAAACAAATGCATCAGTAGAAATCCACAAAAAAATATATTTTACTTCTTCAAAATGTCCTTTATTTAATGAATTTTTCAGAATTACTGTGCAACAAATATTTATTGTAAAAAAAATTGTTTTAACTTTTAAAAAATTTTAACTTCATAATTTTCCACTGGTCTTTTTATTTTCAATATTTTTTTTTACAATAAATATTTGTTGCACAGTATTTCTGAAATATCCATCAAATAAAGAACATTTTGAAGAAGTAAAATATATTTTTTTGTGGTTTTCTACTGATGCATTTTTTTATAACAATAATAAATAATAAACATTTTAGAAATTATATGGATACAGGCGCGCGTAGCGCGCCAATGTGCTCGTGTATATAAAATTTTTGAAAATATTAATGATAATATCGTTTATGAAAAGACGTCATTAAAGTTTACTATATATATAAAACTTAATGATAAGGGTTGAACGAAAAGAGCTTGCAAGCATCATAATCTTCAGTGGTAATTATGTCAAAATTACTATACTGTGAAGTAAAGCCTCTTATCCTATCACTCCTTGACTATTCAATGTTGGAAAATTATTCATGACATTGATGAAGATTCAAAAGTTTCAAAAGATTTAACAGAAAAAAAATAAAATAAAAATATGACATTAACGTGATAAGTTATCATTTGTTCACTGATGTGTACAGGATGTTTTTGAGATAGACTTTGTGTATATATATTTTTTATACCTAGCTAAAAATAATAATAAAAAAAAAAAAAGTATCAAGAGAGGAAAAAAGTAGAAAAAAGTGTCTGTGTTGCAGTAACATCAGCACAAGATAGGCTGTGCTGTTTCAAAATGGTTGAGTGTTTTGTTGAAGTGGCTCATTTGACGATTGTTGAATATGACCCAGTTGAGTACAAATGCTGAGCACGTGTAAAGCTCTACTACTGTGAAACCATACAATTTCAACAATGTAATAAAAAAAATTATTACGAAAAATTTTTCTCTTGCATTTTCTTATTCTCATATCCGATTATTGTCTTTTCTATTTTTTTTTTCATCCATTACTATGATTATCATATTATATATGTATAAATATTGTTTTTTTTTTTTTTTATTTTTGTTAAATTGTGATTATGAGGATGTTAAAGCTTTTATCTAGGCACCTCAATGGCAAATGAAAGAAAGGGTATATGTATGTGGCAAATGATATTGTTGTGCATTGTATAGTTGCATGGATTTTGTATGTACACTGGTTTGTTTATAAGGGGATATACATGAGAGAGAGGAAGTCAAGCACACACATATATTTATAAGTCGAGTTGTTATACACGAGCAAAGCGACAATATATGCCAGGTAAATGTGCCATGCAAGGGCCCTGATGTATCATGGCTCTTGTAAATTAATGAACCTGTATATATACAAATTATTTCATCTGTGAAATTGGATGCATAATTACTTATATAATTTATTACATTTCACTTTTTAATTATATATGAAATTAAAATTGTTTTCTTTGTTTTTAAATAGTTTGAACAGTATTTTATATGAAAGTATGGACTACTAAGTGATAATTCTTTAAATTATATTTAATTTAGTGTGAATAATTGTTGATATTAAATCACATTAAATTGAGAAATTATTTTTAACTGGATATTCTTTGGAATAATACTGAATTTAACAATTATTCAAGGCTTTAAAAAATAGTGTAATTATTTATTTTTTCTTGCACTAATTATATAGCTTTAAAAAGCTCCAGTGGTGCAGTAGAAAATTTAGGTTTCGAATTTCTTTTGGTATATTTAATCTTTAGTCAAATGATTGAATGAACTCATCTCGAAATCACATGTGCACAGTTTGATCAAATCAAAAACCCAGCGACGTAATTTTTCATTGCGAAAAAATTAATTGCGCCAAGTTTATTTTTGATTATGAAATTTCACATAGCACATTGATCAGGTATTATTTAACCAAACGCAAAATTTAAATGACAGAAAATTCTCGTAACGAAACAAAAAATTTTGGTCAAATTAGAATGAATAAAAAAAATTTCTAAATTCACCATTGCTACAGTTGATGGCGAAAAATCTAGTTTGATGAATTGATGTTGTCAGCTTGTCCATTGATGCTCATATCATCTGCAACAATTAAAAAAAATAAAATTAATATACAGCTAAAATAAAAAAGACACTAATTTAAATATAAAAACTAATTTGAAAAAGTTCGATGGCTTGTCTAGCTCAATAAAGGCAAATAACATGTAAAAAAAATTAATTAACACATGGACATAATTACTACTAAATTACTTGAACCGTAAATTTATATAATTTTATATTTTTTTTCAACGTCGATACGAATTTCAAGTTAGGAATTTAACATCGGATCAACGTCAAATCCACTTTGAGCTTTTATCTGGGAACCAACTTGTTAAAAATCAATAATAAAAGTTTGAAAAAACATTAAAAAAAAAAATTAAATAAATAAATAATGAGGGTAAAACATGCATTACATTGGTCAACAGTATGTCGAGATCGAAAGTCCAATGGAATTTAACCAAAAATTCCTAGATCCAAATATATATATATAATAAAAGTTTCAAGCTGGCGTTTTCCGGCTTTAACGTATAACGAACTACCCGTGAGTTAATCAACCTGCCGAATTAATTAAGCTACGTTCAACACTGTGTAAAGCATATATGTATTCATCCTATATATTTGTATAGACTTGTTTACACCGTATATATATGAACGCATACAACTAAAGGCGTTGCTTCAATTTTCTGAATTTTAGAAGAACTTTATATAACACTATAACATTTATATATATATATATTTTTTATTTTTTATGTATATTTTTTAACTTTATTTATTGGCTTTGCGTGTTTTGTTTTAACAAACATTAAATATACATATATATATTTTGACCATTTTTAATCAAGTTTTTTTTTTATATAAACCAACAGAAAAAACATTGATTAAAATGTTGGTTAAAAAATGGCTAAATATATATTTAAAAATTAAAATATATTATTTTATATTTCAACAAAATAAAATAAGGGAATATTTAAATTACTTGGTGCTGATGGTAATAAGGATCATTAGTCATTCATCGTCATTGATGATAGGATGCATGTGACTCTTGAACAATATTTTACATGTTATATATCAATTCCAGTGGCATTGCATATCCGTATGGCAACTGATTTTTCAATCTCTATAAAGCCATGTCTGTATATACTATTACATGTACATAGCTATAAATGACAAGTGCATCATATGAATAGTGATGCACTTGAATGCATATTTGTTTGTGTGATGAGTATATACATACATTAACAGATAAATAGAATAAAATATGAAAAAATAAATTTAAAGTACCTTAACTGCGTTCGCGCAGAAGTATACTTCTATAATGTAAAGACTCCTATTTTTGTGTGTAAAGAATATATCATATAATATAATATATATTTTGTGCGCGAGCGCAAGGAAATCGTCGTCTAGACTTGCAGGAAGCCCGCGTCAGAGACACGCGCCACAATTGATACCAGTTACTCGTGATACCGGCTTCTGTGCAGTTTGATTTTCGAGTCTCGTATTATTGTTATTTATATTTTATAAAAAAAAAAAAAATACAATTCAAATATCAATAAAAAAAAAAANATTTTTAAATAAATAAATTCATTTTTTATTAATTATTAAATATCAAATAAAAGTACTTGATTAAAAAATATTATTAAAATTTTTTTCAATTAAAAAATAATATTTACAATCGTTAGTTATTATTATTTATTTTTTTTTTTTAATGGTTTCTTTTTATTAATTTATTTGAAGAAAAAAAACAAAAATATATTTTCATTTGTAATTGGATGTGTTATAAGAGTGCTCAATCATAGTGGATAGGTTATTGATTGTAGTTTATTTAGACAAATAGAAAAAAATAAAAAAGAGTTACATGAAATATATATTTTTTTATATGTTATATACAATTGTATATAATGTTTTTTTTTATTTTGAGTATTTTGTAAATAATGGACAAGTAATGAGAAATAGAGGATGAGTATACAGATAAATATAAAAAGAGAAAAATAGAGAGAAAGAGAGAAAATAAATGACAGAAATTGTACAAATGATCAAGAGAAAATCGAATCGCGATTGACGTATATGTCCAGTATAATTGTATTTGTCAATAGCATCAAACTATATATAGACAAACCATTCATCTCTCTATATTGTGAGCTTTATTAAAAGCTCATTTCAATTGTGCCCACAATAGATCTATTTCTATTTTTTTTTTTTCATGTCTTTGTTTATCATCCAGTTGCACAATTGATTCACTTTATATTTTTCTTTTAATCGTATCATCTACCTTCACACGACAATTTACTTTTTTAATTTTTTATTTTATCATTAACATCAAGCTTCTATAGATCAAAGCTTTCTCGTTGGTATTTAATCAAATTCATCCATGCACTAATAAAACAAAACGTAGGTCTTCCTTCCTATTTTACAACGTAACAAAATCAAGCTTATAATCCAATACTTGTTTGACACGCTTCATTGACTATCACAGTCTGATTTTTACCTTTTTTTTTTTTAATTCTTCAATGCCGATATATTTTTTCTCTTCCTATATACACTTTGTTATATTTATTTTTTATTTCTCGAGCTTTTTTACTTTTATAGTCAATTCTATAAATAAATTATATGGTTTTTTATCTTTATATTTTTAAATCAAATATTATTTTTTCTAAAAAATTGTCGTATATTTT
>MKYW01000196.1:115605-143315 GCA_015776835.1 Aphidius ervi
TTGTTGGCAATGATGACAAGCTTAGCTTTTCCTTGACGAAGAGATTTCAAGGTTTGCTTGTATCCCAATACAAATTTGCCTGATTTCATAACCAAAGCAAGTTTGGAGTTGATGCTTTCCATAGCCTTTTTCTATAATATAATACAAACAAAAATAACAACATTAATATACATTATTTAAATAATTAATTAATTAAAAAAAAATAATTAATAGTTTGAGGTTAAACACAAAGCCACGTGTAATAAATAAAATAAAATTTTTACCTGTTTCTTTGGAGCAACCATTTTGATGGGTATTTATTGTCTTGTGACTTTTTAACACTGTAAAAAACAATCAGTTTAATTTATAATTTAAATAAACAATAAAATATAGGTGAATACCCAAAAAACTGATTTATAAAATAAAAAAGCGTCCAACCTTTGACACGACAGCGACGAAAAAGGGGGCTTGAAAAAAAATAATAATAATCAATAATCAATGTTACATGTTGATAACAGAAAGAACTGCTAGATGACTCTTAATTTTACTTCCCAATGTTTATAAAATTTATTTATTAATAATATTTATATAAATTATTAAAATAATTATAATTATTTAAAGTAATTTATTGTTTATTTAATTGCATAAATTCAGTATAAAAATTTATCTTCTTTGTGTTTTTAATTTCAATAAAAAAAATAAATTTACATAACCTCTTTTCAGCTCGTGACTCGCAATCATCACTTTGACTACACGATTCACATGGTAAACATCTTCATGAAAGAAAAATAATTACAAATCTTAAAATGAATAATAACGAAGAAAATTCTGATAATCCTATGATTGAAAACAACGACAACACAACTGCACCATGGAAAAGTCTCGTGAGTATATTAATCAAGTTTGTTTACAACTAGTCCAATTAAATTCATTGTTTACAATTGAACCAGTACAACAAAAATTTTTACTTAATAACATATAACATTGCAGGGAATAGAAGAAGCACTTTGTCAAGCATGTGAAAAATTAAATTGGAAAACACCAACACCAATCCAGATTCAAGCAATTCCTCAAGTTTTAGAGGGTCGAGATGTAATTGGTATTGCTGAAACTGGATCTGGTAAAACAGGTGCTTTTATGATACCAATAATTCAAGCACTCTTAAAAAAACCAGAACATTTTTTTGCTTTAATTTTAACACCAACCAGAGAACTTGCATTTCAAATACGTGGAGAATTTGAAGCATACAGTAAATATTATTAAATAATACTTTTAATTATTCAATCAACACAATTCAACATGTTATAAATAAATATCATTTTGTTTTTCAGCTTCTTTTCTTGATCATAAGATAAATAGTATAACTCTTGTTGGAGGATCTAGCCTTGTTGAAGACTCTCTTATTTTTGCAAGTAAACAAACAAAACCTCATGTAATAATAGCAACACCAGGTCGTCTTGTTGATCATCTTGAAAATACAAATGGCTTTAATCTTAATACATTAAAATTTTTGGTAATGGATGAAGCTGATAAAATATTAAATATGGATTTTGAAATTGAAGTTGATAAAATAATTCATGCTATACCACGTGAACGTCGTAATCTTTTATTTTCTGCAACAATGACTAAACAAGTACAAAAACTTCAACGTGCAACATTAAAAAATCCAATTAAAGTTGAAGTATCAACGACATATAAAACAGTTGATAATCTTGATCAGTCATATTTATTGATTCCATCAGTATTAAAAGAAATTTATCTTGTTCATATTCTCAATGAATTAGCTGATAATAGTTTTATAATTTTTTGTACAACATGTAGCAGTACTATTCAATTAACAACAATATTAAAAAATTTAGGAATAAAAGCTATACCACTTAATGGAAAAATGTCACAAGATAAAAGATCAGCTGCATTAGATAAATATAAATCTAAAAAACGTTTAATATTAGTAGCAACTGATGTTGCTAGTTTAGGATTAGACATACCACATGTTGGTGTTGTTATTAATTATGATATACCAACAAATAGCAAGTCTTACGTTCATAGAGTTGGTAGAACAGCACGTGCTGGTAGATCTGGACGTGCAATAACATTTGTAACTCAATTTGATGTTGAGTTATATCAAAATATAGAAGAAGCAATTGGTAAAAAACTTCCTCAATATGAAACTGAAGAAAAAGAAGTCATGAAACTTCAAGAACGAGTAGGTGAAGCACGACGATCTGCTAATATGGAATTGAATAAATTTAAAAACAAATATGGCAAGAGAAAAAAATCACGAAATGATGACGATGATGATGATAATGATGATGATGACACTGAACAATCATCTGGTATTAGAAAACGTATTGGAAAAAAATTTAATCATGATAGTAAAAAACCTAGACGTAAAATACGATAATTTTTTTTTAAAAAAATGTATAAATATTTCATTAAAATTAAGAACAATAAACTTTATTTCTTTTTTTTTCAATAAATAATGCTTATTTTGTCTTGTTAATTTATTTTTAAATTAACCAAATGATTAATATTTTTTTCATTATAAATAATAATTGTTTTGATTTTTAATAAATAATTAATAATATAAAATTTTTTTATTTATTTATTTTATTTAAGATAAATTTATTCATCGTTAAAATGTCATTCAACATCTTCAGGACGAACAGGATGAGGCAATGGTATAACTGATTGTCGATGAACATCTCTTGACAATGCTTTTCTCATATCTACAAATAATTAACAATAAATAATAATTATTATTTAAATATATAATGAATGTTTTTGTTTATAAAAAATTAAATTACCATATGCATCTTCATCAGGATTTCCAGAATAATACTCTAGCACAGTTCGATAAACAATATATCCTAATTCTTGATACATTTGAATAGCAACTTTATTACTAACACGTACAAATAAATCAACAAAATATGCTTCTTTTCTAAAAATATAAATATTATAATTAAATATATAATTTGTCATTTAAAGTATTTATATTATTGATCTTACTTTTCAGAAATATCTTCAAGGTATTTCATTAATCTTGCAGCAAGACCAAGTCTTCTGTAGTCTGGTGATACTGTAAGGGCTGTTACATGACCATGCCAATTTTCATCACGACCTTCAGCTTTTCCCATTACTATTTTTAAATATAATAAAATTAAAATTAACAATATAGCTAATTGATCTAATATCAAAGTTTATCAACACTTACTGTAGCCCATTATTTCACCACTTGGTGATTCAGCAAGTTGAACATATTCTGGCCAACGTGCTAAATAAAGCATGTAAAATGGAAGACCATACTGTTTAATAATAAATTAATTAAGGAAAATTTTATTAATTATATTTATAATTTAATTGTTTATTAATTGACAAAAGAAAAATCAATTTTTTGTATTGTTTATTTTGATAAAGGATACAGTCTCAGTCAATGGATCTAAATTCCTAAAATAAAAATAAATAATTTGTTAATTAATACAGTAATTATTATTAATATTAAATTTGTATTTTTATAATTAATAAAAAAAGACATTTACAATAAATGATAACTTTGTTTATTATTATTGTCACAACATGAGTTTGTATAAAAAATTATTTATTGTACTTACACATTATTGAATTTAAATAAATCATCACATGTCAATGGCCTGATTATAGACATTTTTAAAAAACTAGATAGATAATTTATCACTTGAATATTGTTTATAAAAAATTAGCCAAAAGAATTTTTAGAAATTTATGTTTATTATTATGAAATATATATTTTAAGGTTAATATTGATATTTTCTAATTGGTTGATTGGGTGTCATGGCGGCTTTGAATAAAAAAAAAAACCGCAAAATTTTAAATTTAGCTATTATTAATTAATATATAAACAATAATAATTTTCTTAAATCATTTTTATTTTATTATTTCATAGTTTTTCTCAAATTTTTTTTTGTTTTTTTTCTATTTATTTTTTACATGACCAGAAAAATGGGTGAATGACGTTCTAATTTTTTGACAATCTAATATTTTTGTTTTTAATTTTTTTTTTATACAAAATAGTTATTAAACAAAATGATGAATATTATTTAAATAGAAAATATTTATGGTTTTGTAACATTGAAAATATTAACAATAGTTTTACTCGGTTAATATGTAAAAGAAAATGTCAGCTCATTTATTTATTGTAAATTTGATCAATACGACATTGAACAAATTTCAATGTTACAAACTCAAGGTTACACATTTAATTTTATAATAACAATAACAATTTTTTTTTTTTAAATCTTTAAATGCAATGAAAATGAAGAAAAATAAAATATTATTAATCAATTTTTTGTAGTGAATATTAATAATTTATTTTACAAAATACAATTATTATTTTATTTTAATTAATTCCTTTTTGAAAATCACTATGTTGGTCATGGTTTATCATGTTAAATAATATTTTTCAAATATATAAATAATATTTATTGAACAGACTAGGGTGGATTATGCTCAATTGATACATCATTATTTTTTTTTTTTTCTTTTGATTTTTTTTCTTCTTTAAACTCAGTGTACAATTTATCTGGAACCTCGAATGTCATTTAATAATTTAACATACTTAACATTTTTACCCAATAGTGCTCACAAATAAACATAAAAAATTATAAATAAGATTTGTAGTTTTTTTTTTTTTTGTTGTGCGATATATAAATCAAAAAATTAAAATTATAAAAATTTATTAATTTTGATCATATAATGTTATTTTGTTAATCACCTTGTAATATATATTTTATTTTTCTATTTCATTCAATTATCATTCAATACACATTCATCAACAAAAAAGAAGAGAAAAAAATTCATTTTTACAATTAAAAAGTGGTTGGGAAACATTGATATAGGCAAAAGTTTCATTAGAAAAAATTACATTCATTTAAAAATATTGATTTTCATTGTTATCATTAGTCTATTTCTTTTTTAAATTCTAATTTTTCATTTGTTTTTTTTTTTTTTCACCTATTATTCGTTTAGAATATAAAGTATATCACAAACTAACGAATTTATTTTTCTAAACAAAAATACCTACACTAAATGTATATGCATTTTTTTTTTAATTCCAAAATTGTCATTATAATTTATATAACAATAATTATTTTTGTCTGCTAATTTTTTTGAATATTCATAATCCACTGATAAACTGTGTTAATTTAATGATAAATAATTCCAATTAAAAGGCAATTTTATACACTCATTATTTATTCATCGTATATTTTAAATGAATTATATTTTTATCTTATTTTCAAGTAAATTACATCGATTTATTTGTGACTATTGTAATATTTTCAATCGACAAATTATAGCAAAAAAAAGAAAGAAAACAATACTAATTTTAAACACTTGAAATTTTCGTTTTTTTTTTATGTACAAAATATATTATATATAGTAAAAAGATGTAAAGAAAAAAAAAAGCAAAAAGTATTGTACCTTTTTAATTTGTTGAAAATTTATAAAAAAAACTTTCTTTTGTGCAAAAAAAAAAAAAAAAAAAAAAAAAAAAAAAAAAAAAAAAAAAAAAAAAAAAAAAAAAAAAAAAAAAAAAAAAAAAAAAAAAAAAAAAAAAAAAAAAAAAAAAAAAAAAAAAAAAAAAAAAAAAAAAAAAAAAAAAAAAAAAAAAAAAAAAAAAAAAAAAAAAAAAAAAAAAAAAAAAAAAAAAAAAAAAAAAAAAAAAAAAAAAAAAAAAAAAAAAAAAAAAAAAAAAAAAAAAAAAAAAAAAAAAAAAAAAAAAAAAAAAAAAAAAAACCATTGTGACACACTAGATGAACTAAATTATTATCGCTTTGATTATAAAATTTGTCTTATTTATATTTTTTCACCAAATACACGATAACACATATGAAATAATATGATAATGTACGTAGCTTGATGTTAAAAAAAATAAATGAAGAATAAGATATCTCAATGAATCTTGTTGAATTTTATGTCCTTCAGGTGCTGGTTGTCCAGGACCAAGAAATGATCCATATTTATAAAAATTATCTAACAATGTTTCTTTTTCTGCCCATCTATCATACAGCCATTTAGCTAATGCATCTGGATCTTTTGGTACCTGAATAATAAATTTAACAATTTTTTATTCTACTTTAATTTGTTATTGTAAATAAATTATTAAGCAAAGGTTTGTTTATTGATTAGTAAAATTTAAATAGGAAATAAAAAAAAAACATACCACTGTGCTTGGATATAAACGATAAAAAAGGACGGTTTCGCAGGGTGGCCTTGACCCTGTAATTATTGTCGGCAAATCGATTGGTTTGCCTTGTGGATATGCTATCGTTATATCAAGTATCCAATTTATTTGAGGTTTAGATAAACTGTTACCTAACAATAAAGCCAGTATTATTAAATTCAAACACAAAAAAAAACAAATCATTCTCAAAAATTAATGTACATGTATTTATCTTACCCATGGTATTTAATTGATCAGAAAAATTATTATTTTGACAGGGACTTAGTCGATCAACAATTGTTTGCATTGCACCAACTCTTGGCAATGTTACATTCTAATAAAAAAATAAATTAACATGATTAAATTTTCATATTAAATATATATTAATATATATTGAATATTATACCTCAAGAATTGGTAAATTATTTTTTTTAGCAAATCTTTGTGATGTTTCTCTTCTTTTACAAAGAAAACCACCTTCTGGAAATAATACCATCCATTTTCTTTCACGTGGTATATAAGATTCATCAATATGTTTTTCTAATTGTTTTAAACTTCCTTCTCGATTTTTTCTTCCCTTTTAATGATAGAAAAAAAAAGAAATAAATGAAATAATAATTAATTGATAAATTTATTAATTATAAATACTTACTGCACATATAAAAAAATCTTGATGAATCAATGAAACAATACCAAAATTTGTATATTTAAATACACTATCCATGATCCACATGACATTTGGTAAAACATTTGGTTTTGAATTAAATATATTCATCAACATTGGTACATCACCAGTACTTTGATGATTTGCAACGACAAGTGTTCTTTCATTAATAACTTGTTCAATATCATCACCTTGTTCAATGACTATTTAAAAAAAAAGAAAAACATAATTACTATTAATTGATTTTAAATAAAATTTATATAATATTTTTAATTTTAGGATCAAGTAAATATCAAAAATATTAATGATAATTGATCAGGTTTTTTTATGTTTGTAAATGTAAATATACTCACTGTCATAACCAGCAGACCAAGACCACATGGAAACCATTGCCAATAACCAGTGAAAAAATAAACCTTCAAGTTTCCAATAAAATTGTGGATGATAATATTTCATTGGATATAAAAATATCATCCATACCATATATGTTGGAATACAGTAAGCATTATTTACAAGGACAAATCCAATTCTTAGGAAGCTTTTTATGAGTATCACAATACCACTTAAAATACTGTCAAAAAAAAAATACATATTAATAATCAAACAATTGTAAAAAAATTAACAAACAAATTTAAATAATTTTATAATTATCTTTTCATAAACAACCTTATCAATTTTGAAAATAACAACAATAACAAAAACATATTTTTTGTATTTTAAAATTGTGTTCAACTATACACACACAAGGTTAAAAAATATAGAAAAAAAAAAAATAAATAATAATAGTAATTAATTAATTATAAAATAATACAGGTGGAAAAATAAAAATAATATTTTATCAACTAGTTCATGAGTAATATAACAAGCCGGTGACAATAATGTTGATAAAAATAAAATAAAAATTAATAAAAAAATATGAATATATACCTATTGTTTTTTTAATATAAATAATATTTAACTTGAGGAAATTTTTTATATGATGTAATAAATTGAAATATACTGAAATGATTATTGATAGATATGTTGAATAAATGATTAAACAATAAATAATATATATATGTGTATAAATAAACTTACTTAATCAAGGCTGATGAAGGAGAAGGGGATGAGTCTGGCATTTTTGATAAAATTTGACACTCAGGTATAATTATATAGTCCTCACGTGGACAATTTTCATCGACCATATCATTCCCTGAAGCTTCTTACTTGAAGCTAAACTTTTTTATTTATTTATTTATTTTCCTTTTTTTTTTTAATTATTATTATTATTGCATAATGACAACAATAAAACCCACACAAACAAAAAAAAATTTTGTAAACACACAAAAAATTTAATTTTCACTATTTATTTTTTTTTTTTAATTTTGATTTGACTGAAAAATAATAATAAATAAAATTATAAACAACAAGAATAAATACACATATGAATATATTAATTTACAAATTATATAAAAAAAAAAAAAAACAACGTCGCACAAAAATTATAAATTAAAAATGATTAAAAAAATAAAAAAAAGTAAAATTAGTTTATGNTTTTTTTTTTTTTTTTTTTTTTTATCAAAGTTGACCGGTGGTAAGAATCGTGCGATGTTGACTCATTATTATTATATATTACAAATGTGTCATCATGAGACTTTGATATTATTATTTTATAAAAAAAAAAGAGGAAATTTTTTTTTTGTTAATGTAAATAGTATATTCGTTATAATTCCCCTTCCCCCGGAAATAGAATTGGCTTACTTGTGCACACCTTTCAATTTAATTCGGACACATCTGCGAAATAAACCCACATACATTCTCACTTAAAACGAGTACAAACATATACATTCATAAAAATACAAAACACACACACAAAACATCTTCAAATATAACCCTTAACCTTATAAATTAAAATTCAAATGAATGAATTTATTTGTATTTAGTTTAAATAGTAATAGATGATTGAAAAATATTGATAAACAATAAATAACAACATCTTGTTATTATTTATTTCATTTTTTTTTTATTTTTTTTTTCAAGAAATGACGCCATATTTGATGATGATTTTATTGTAGATCAAAGACGGCAGTTGCTGTACTTTCTGCTTGGCGCCAAAATTTAAAAATTATATGTTGTTTAAAGGCCCGTTTACAAATTGTCAGCCATTTTTTTTTTTTTTAAGTGCACGTAATTGGCCAAGTTGGCAATTGTACAACACTGACTCATTCACCGGTCTACATCGAACGAAGGAGACAACAAGGTTAAACCGATATTTTTCACTCCCTTTTTCTTCAAGGTATTTATTATTTAATTATTATTAATAATACATATGTCAAATTAGCAATAATTTTTTTATATTTTTTTTTGGTATTTTTTTCAAAATTATCCATCAAGTTTATGGATTATTATGGTTTGATTATTAGTATAAATAATTTATAAACAATTAGAAATATTTTTTTTTCTTTTTTTTTTTAAAAAAACCACATGGTTGATAATGAATTATTTAATTTTATAATTAAAAACTTGTGTAGGTCATTGTTATTATTAGCCAAAGGTTGAGTTACAATTTTGCATTGCAGGAGTGAAATAAAAAATAAAATTAAAAAAAAAAATCGGTTTGTAATAAAATATATATATAAAAAAAAAAAAATGTCAACGTTTGAGGGAAGAATTGAAGAAATACCAGGCGTCTCTGTGGATAATTTTGGAAATGATAATGTTAAATCATCATTATTTTTTTTGAGTCATTGTCATACTGATCATATGAATGGACTTGATAAATTACTACAAACACTACCAAATGATCCAGTTAATAAATTTTATTGTAGTAAATTAACAAAAAATTTTATCATTGAATTATGGAATTTAAATGATTCAGTATCATCAAAAATAAATACAATTGATGAAAATCAAACTATCATAACAACATATAAATTAAATAATAAAATTTATAATTTAACAGTAACTTCTGTACCAGCTGGTCATTGTCCAGGTTCAATAATGTTTTTATTTGAAATAAATAAAAAATTTATATTATATACCGGTGATTTTCGTATAAATTCACAAGATTTATCAAAAATTAAATCTCTACATGATGAAAAAAATGTTCCTATTAAATTTGATAATATTTATCTTGATACAACATTTTTTGATGATTCATTTGATTATTTACCAACACGACAACAATCATTTGTTGAAATTTTAAAATTTATTAAAAATTGGCTTGATAAAGATGAAAAAAATATAATTAATATTGAAATATCAGCAAAATTTGGATCAGAATATATTTATATGAAACTTTTTGATGAATTAAATATTAAAGTACATGTTTTAAATGATGTTTACAAAGCTTTTTCAAATATAATTAATGTTAAAAATTGTATTACAAATAATCCATATACAACTAGAATTCATGCATGTCAATTAAAAGGTAATAAAAATCCTTTAAATTGTCGTAATGATATTGATGTTGCCAATATCATGACTGTTATACCATCAGTATGGTACTGGAAAAATAAAAATTTAAAAAATAAATTTACTGATTTTTTATCTAAAGAAAATAGATATTATGTTTGTTATTCGACTCATAGTTCTTATCAAGAATTAATTAATTTTATAAAATATTTTAAACCAAAGAAAGTATATCCTTGTGCAATTGATCAAAATGAAATTATAAATTTTTATAAATCTATTGATAATATATTGATGAATAGCAATGATAGTTGTAGCTATGAAAATAAAGATTTTACTAAAATTCAATTAGCTAAAAAAATTAAATTAACGTCATTATCTTCAAGTGATGAAGATGATGATTTTTAAGATTTTTTTTAACAATATTATTAATCAAGTTTTTAATTATAAAATTAGATAATGATTTATATTTTTTAATAAGGCAATTTTTTATAATTTTAAAACAATATTTACTGTTAAAATTTAATAATGATTTTTAGATTTTTTAACATACTAACCAAGTTTTTAATTTTAAAATTATATAATCAATTTTTATTTTAAATAATTATTTACTGTTAAAAATAATTTTTTTACATTTTTATCTTTTACATTAATTAATAAAAAATATATTTTAAATTTTACTTTATTTTGTATTTATTATGAATATTCATTTATTATTTCAGAAATTTATTTAATAAACATTTAAAATGGCAGCAACAGCACTTTCCCAGGAAAAAGTTTGGTTCGACAAACCTTCGTACGACAAAGCTGAGTGTTTCCACTTTGAAAAATTAGCAAAGGTAAGATAAATTATTAATTAAAAATAAAAAAATCAATTTCAATTTTCAATATCATTAACTCTCATTCTCAACCATTCTACAACTTCTGGGGTTTTTTTTTTTCTTCATTTATATTCCAACTGTTATTAACAAATGCACGTAAAATATTTGGTGATAGTTTATAAAAAAAAAAATTGCTAATTTTCAGCTTATTAATTAAAAAAAAAATAAAATAGCTCGACACTTATCACAAATTTTAAACTAAATTTTGAGTATTAATAAATTGTTTAATTTAAAAACAAATATATATAGTTGCACTTTGATTGAGTTATTTTATTGTTTATTAATAAAAATAAATAATAATTTTTGACAAAGGTGGTGTCAGATAATATTAAGGATTTATTATCAATAAATAAATTAACAACTGAAAAGAAAATTTTAACATCAACTGAACAACAAACAAAATCATCATCTAAAAAATCAAAGGAAAAAAAAAATAAAGCTGATAAAAAAAATGTACATACTAAAAATGATGATGAAAAAAAAGATGATTATTTAAATCAGGTACAGAAGCTATATGCTAAATACCAATTTGTTTTTTAAAATCATTTTATATTTTTATTATCAATAATATATTTGCATGTAATGAATTATTTAAAAAATATTATTTTGAACTTTGTCATGTTTGTTTATTATATTTTGCATTTAATTAATTAACTTTTTTATCTGCTTAATTTTGATATCAGTTGATTTGTTTGTCATGTATTTGTTATTTTATTATTTTGCATATTTTTATTACCAACAATATCAAGAGCTTTTTAATTAAAAAAAAAAAAAAACATTTTTGCTTATATAAAAAAAATAAAAGTAATTGTTGTATAATAAATTTAAAAAGAAAGAAAAATTATTTATGAATTTTAATAACTAATATCGGTATGGGTGCAGGAAAGCCAAGGTGATGCTTGTTCAATGGATCCTGCAGTACAGAGTTTGGCTGATGAATTTGCAAAGGCGCGAGAACACATTAAAAAAAGTTTACAATGTGTGAGTACCTAAATTGCTCACCTGAATTTATCATTTATTCAAAAATAAAAATACACATACAATAGAAATACAAAGCTTTTTTTCGAAATTTATATATCTTTTTGATTTCATAATTTAAACTTGGTATCAATTGTTTGCTTTTATTTTAACATTATTATTTTCATGATGCTTCTGTCATTTTCTCATTTTAAATACTGTTTTTTTTTTATTGATAATAATTTAAAGCTAATTATTTATGATTAATCATTTTATTTTAATTGATTTTCAGATTGATAATATTGAAGCAGGAGCTGATGAACCAACCGGAGATATACCAGAACGTGTTTTTGCTATCGAGAGAGAAAACCATTATATTAAAAGTGGTAAGAATTATAAATTATTATATGTTATTGTTTGTTTTTAATTTTATTAATAATTTTTTTTTGTTTCTTTATAAATTTTAGCTGTTGCTCTACTCCAAAAACAACTAGAGAAACTTGAAACCAAATTTAGTTCAGTTTGTTCAACCACAGCTAAAGCTGATGTTTGCCCAATGAAAACATGTCCAGCACCTGCTAAACCAGCAGCACCAGCAAAAGCTGATGAAGATGATGATGATGTTGATATTTTTGGTTCTGATTCTGAGGTAAGTTAAGCTTCAACAATTCAATGATTGTTTTAAACTTTTATCTTAAAGTAATAGACAAATTGTAATGGAAATTATTTAATCATTTTTATATTTTTTTTTAATAATCAAGGGTGAAGATGATGAAGCAGCCAAGATTAGAGAACAACGCCTTGCTGCTTATGCTGCAAAAAAATCAAAAAAACCAGTTCTCATTGCCAAATCAAATATTATCCTTGATATTAAACCATGGGATGATGAAACAGATATGAAAGCAATGGAACAAGAAGTTAGAAAAATTCAATGTGATGGTTTATTATGGGGAGCAGCTAAATTAGTACCACTTGCATATGGAATTAAAAAACTTCAAATTTCATGTGTTGTTGAAGATGACAAGGTTTCAATTGATTGGCTTACTGAAACAATTCAAGAACAAGAAGATTATGTTCAAAGTGTTGACATTGCTGCATTCAACAAAGTTTAAAAATTCTCAATCACAAAAAAAAAAATCAAATAATTTTTTAACATACACTCACAAATGTAACTTGATTGATTTTTTTTTTTTTTTTTTTTTNATAAAAACTATCGCACATACTCATTCCGTTATTAAAATAAAATAAAATTTCAACAATTCAACATATTAAATTGTGATTTGGCTATTATTATTTCCCAGTACAATAAATTTTATAAAAAACAAATGAATTAATTTTTTTTTTATCAGTAAAAATTGATTGTTGTTAATTATTAAAATAAACAAGTAGCTCCCTCTTGACAACACCAGCAAGATGATGTTGACGACGACATTCTAAAATGTTCTAAAAAAAAAAAAAAAATATCGTATGATTGTTTACAACATTCCAAAGTTCAAAAACCTACTTAAAAACAAGTTTCTAAAAATTAAAAAAACAGGTATTTATTGAATTAAAAATATATATTTTTTTGGACATTAAAAATAAGAATAAATTTGTCTAATGAAATATAAAAAATTTAGGTTGTTTTATGATACATGTAACAGACTGATTGATGTCATGACCCAGTGTCATTATCATCACAAACTTTAAAACCATATATAAATTATTAATTAATGATAAATTTTGTTCAAGTGCCAAGTCATCATCTAGTCATTGTTATTTTCATTATCTTTTTATTCGTTGGCAGTTGTAATCAAGTGGTCTCACTGTAATCATGGCCAACAAAAATGAAAAGTCTAAAAAAAATGATAACAACAGTATTGGTAATATTTACTTAATATTATACAATATTTCACTTGTTATTGGGTATGTTTAATAATATAATTATTTAATATTAATAATAAATAAATTATTTATATTATTATGATGATTACAGGTGGAGTTATATATTGTGTATTTTAACACGTTACTATTTTACAAATGATTTCAAAGGTCAAAGTCTGTGGAATGTTGTTTTTAATTCATTGATGATATCACAAAATGCTGCTGTACTTGAGGTAAATTTTAATACAATTAATTTATAACTATTTAGTTAATAATAATATATATATTTTTTGTTAGATTGTTCATGCATCAACTGGATTGGTACGTTCAAATCCAATTATAACAACGTTTCAAGTATTAAGCAGAGTCATGGTTGTTGTTGGTGTTTTATTAGCAACTCCATCAACTGTATCAGCTTCATCAATTGGTCTTCCAATTGCTCTCTTTGCCTGGTCAGTTACTGAAATTATTCGTTATGGTTATTATTTTGCAAATCTCGTTGGATATGTACCATATTTTCTTGTATGGTTGAGGTAATTGATATTAATATTTATTCAGTCTATGACTTATAATTTATTCAATCACATTATTGTATGTTAATTATGTTTTTTAATTTATACAGATATACAACATTTATTGTTCTTTATCCAATTGGTGTTACTGGTGAACTATTGTGCTTTTATGCTGCTCAAGTATATGCTTCGAAAAATACAAATCTTTGGAGTTATTCATTACCAAATTCATGGAATTTTACATTCAGCTATCATTATCTTCTTATAACTATTATGTTACTCTACATTCCATGTAATTAAAAAATCTATATTAATTAATTTATATTAGCTTTATAATGTGCTGTTAAAATATTAATTAATTATTTTTTATTTTTCAGTATTTCCACATCTGTACCTTCATATGTTTGGACAAAGAAAAAAACTTCTTGGACCACAAAAAATTACAAAGACACAAAAAATTAATTAATACAACTAATTATTTGATTAATTTTTTTATTTAAAAACAAAAAAAAAGAAAAAATGTTTTAAAATTTACAAATAAAAAGCTATTTTAATGTGTTATAAATTTATAATATATTTATAAAAAAATAAAATTGAATACATTGATAATAATTATAACAGAGTATATATTGTTTTATTTATTTGTTTATATTAAAAATTATTTTATTAAAGGTTAGTGTGTTTATAAACATTAAACACATGTGATTAAAAAAAAAAAAGAAAAATGCGAGAGGGTGGTAGGGAGAAAATTGGAATTTACCAACAAAAATACAATGTTTTTTTTTAATTTTCAATAACAACAGTAGACAGCATCTTTTTAAAGTGTAGAAATAACAGATAAGAATGTACAACAGAGAAAGAAAATTAAGATACACAGAGAAAGAGAGAGAAAATGATAACAAAACAACCAATGAAATGTCAATTTGATAGATGAAAATCTCTACTAAAAAAATTAAGTTAAATTGTCATTTAGCGCCATGACATGTTGATTGAAATAAACATCTGTTTGTTTTTGGAGTAATCAACTTGTTACTCCAACATAATTTTTGATTACGTGTGTGATCTGCGCCACCGAGACACAACACACGTTGATTAAATATCACAAAATAATTATTTAATAATAAAATTAAGTTGCAAATCAATCTAGAAAATTGTGAAAACGTAAGTCAATAATTACCGAGGGAAAAATAATATTTGAATTTCAATTAATAAGAGTCAAACAAAATAAACAAAATAAAATAATAAAAATATATATAATTTATACTAGGATTAACATATTTTTATATTATCTTATCATACTGCTAATCTTGTTTACGTGTATGTTACTTAATTTTTTAATTTTTTTTTTTTCTTATTGATAAATTACGAATTAAGGTCTACTCTGAGTCTGGTAAAAACTGGTCTGATAAATTTTTATAAAAAGCATATATAATCAACAACATGGAGCTACAGTGTGCTATACAAAATTATCATTGGGGAAAAAAAGGTTTATTAAGTAGTGTTGCAAGATTAATTAAAGCATCAAATCCAAATATTGCTATTGATGATAATAAACCATATGCTGAATTATGGATGGGAACACATCCAAGTGGTCCATCATCAATTAGAAAAACAAATGAATCATTGGTTGAATTTATCAATAATAATAATGATGTACTTGGTGATGAAGTTAAAAAAACATTTGGTGATTCATTGCCATTTTTATTTAAAATATTATCAATAGCAACATCATTGTCTATTCAAGCTCATCCAGATAAGGTTATTGATAATTTAATATTATTATTTACTTGTTGATTGTCATAAATTAATTATTTATTTATTTTTTTGTTATCAACAGAAAAGAGCTGAAATATTAAATAAACTTCAGCCAAATGTTTACAAGGATCCAAATCATAAACCAGAAATTGCAATTGCATTGACTAAATTTGAGGCACTTTGTGGTTTTCGTCCTGTATCAGAAATACAATATTTTTTAAAATCAGTACCAGAATTATGTATGGTTATTGGTGATGATATTGCCAATGAATTTATTGGTTCTGATGAGGCTAATTGTAGAATTAATTTACGTAAATGTCTTGAGGGTCTTTTGACACATCATGCTGATTCAACAGCTGATAGATTGAAAAATTATTTGGAGAGATTATCACAAATGGGTTAATAAATTTTTACATAATTATTGTCAATGATTTATCAAAATAATTTAAATATTATTTTTTTTAGATGAGTGTAGTAGAGAAGAAATGAATGCTCATTTATTTGAACGACTTCATGCTGATTTTCCAGGTGATGTTGGTTGTTTTGGAATATATTTTTTCAACTATGTTACTTTAAAACGTGGTGAAGCTATTTATTTAAGTCCAGATGAACCACATGCTTATCTCAGTGGTGGTAAAGTTTTAAATTTTATTTGACCTATTTTATTAATGAATTTGCATTGTCATGAAATATTTGTTTATATTTTTTGTTGCCAGATTGTGTTGAGTGTATGGCTTGTTCAGATAATGTTGTACGTGCTGGTTTAACTCCAAAATTAAAAGACGTACCAACACTTGTTGAAATGTTAACATACAAATGTGAGCCTGGTTCTGAAAAATATTTTAAAAGTACAAAAATTGATGAATTTACTGAAATATTTAGACCACCAATTAAAGATTTTGCTGTTGCTAAAATTGAGGTACAAAATAAAAAAATAAATTTAAACTTTAAAATAAATATTAATTTATTGATTTACATATTGCAGATTTTATCTTCCACAACAACGTACACATTATCACCTCAAAATTCAGCTGGTATATTGATTATTATTGAAGGAAAAATTCAAGTTAATTCAAATATTTATAATGAAGGTTCTGTTTTGTTTATCAAATCAAAAGAACAATTGAATTTAAAAATACTAAGTGAAAATAAAAGAACCCTTATGTTTGAAGCATTTGCTAATGTTTGAAAACAAAAAATATATATTCAACATTTGTCAAATTGATCAGTCGAATCAATTAATTGTTCAACAAATAAAAAACAAATCAAATTATGAAAAATAACTCACTTGGGCATAAAAAAAAAAAAAGAAAAATTGAATTAAATTTAAAATAAATATTGTATTTAGCTAGAGTCATCAGAGTCCATTGGTTCAGTTGGTTCAATTGGTTTGTTGCCATCGTAACAACGAAACTCTGGTTTTAATTCCCACATATTTCTGTGTGGATTTTTCAAATTATATTGACACACTTCCTGAAGTATTTCCTTCAAATAAACCTACATGGAAAAAAAAAAATAAATATATTATATATATTTTTAAATGTCAATAAATATTTCATAATTAATATATTTTTATTGTTTGTATTATTCATTTTTTCATGATAACTTACAATTGGCTGACGTGTAATTTTAACCAAGTCTTTGATATTATAATACTGATGTTTTTCAAATGCAGCAAATAACATATCCATCACTGAATTTTTATCATCTCTCATCTTTTTACCTTCAGCCTTTTTCTTCTCTGCATATTCAATCTAAAAATACATATGATTAATTAAGCAACATAATAAATAAATTAAACAACATATTGCTATTAAATAAATTACATTGTGTTTGTGATCAGAAACTGGCTTGAAATTTTGAACAGCTCTGTCAAGTGTTTGTATACTTCTTGCAGGAACAGCAGCTCTTCTGATACTTTCTTTTTTTAATTTCATGTAACACTTGTCAGCTAAAAATAATAATATATAAATTGTTATTATATTGTTTATAAATATATATTGTGTAATTTAATTTAATAATAATATTTACCATCTGGACGACATTCTAATTTTTGTACAATTCTACCTTCCATGAAAAGTTTTTCAGGCTCTTCATCAGAACCTGCATCTGGATTGGCTGGATAAATTAATTTATAAAAAATTAATAAATAAAACATGAGTGTTTATAAATCAAGAATTATTTTATATTTAAATTGATGATTATATTTACCAGGTATATGTGAAAATACACCAAGCATTTGTCGAGTTACTGTGGTAACATCAAGTCTGTGTTGTTGAGGTATATCTTCTTCACCTGCTTCTTTCAATGACATTACTGAATCAGCAAGTTTCAATGAAACTTCAGCTTTTGTACCAGGAATTCTTTATTAAAATTAAACAATAATATATATTACAATAAAATAGTTGTAATTAATTTTAATTATTGATAAATACTTACTTTGTTATTTTGAGTTTGCCAACCTCAATATTACCAGGTGCTTTTTCCCATTTATTTGATATATATTTTGGAACTTTAACAAGCCAAACACCACGTGATGCATTACTTAAATCTAATTCTCTTTCTGTTGAAGTAGACATTGTTTATTATAATTTATAAAATTAAAAACTTTGAAAAACAATAAACTCAATTTATTTATCACAATTCGTCAATTGATGAGGTTATGTTTATTTTTTGTCTGAATGTGTTGTTGGCATTGAACTGTTAAAGATCAACTGGGCAAATGCAAAAGTCAGCTGTAAATTGCAATTTATATATGTACAGTATGTCCAAGTCAATTTTATACAGTTTGGTCAATGTAAACAATAAATGTTATTTATGTTTTTAAACAATAATTTAAAGTCAAAGAGAAAAAAAATATTACCAAATAACTTACAACATAAAATCAACAAAACAAATTATTATTAACAAATTATAGAGTATTAAAAAAAAATACTTTTGTTTATTTATAGAAAATGTCAGTTTAAAAATATAATTGAAAATGTTTAATAACAACAAAATTTATTATTGATATAAATATAAACTCAGCAAAAAAACTAAAAATAAATAATCATCATGTCACAAAATAGAGTAAGTATATAAAAAAATAATATATTTTAAGCATATAATTAATTAATTAATAATTTTATTTAGCCAATAGCTGTATCAAGAAGACACCCAAATCAAAGAAATGATGAATCAGTTGAAAGTAATTCTAATAACTCAAATCGTTTATTACAAAATAATCGTCTTCCACCTTCAATTGTTGAACAATTTCGTGAATCATGGCTAACAGCAATTATTGGATTAATATTATTTGCAACTGGAATGTGTTTATTATTTTGGAATGAGGTAATTAATCAAATTAATATTATATTAATAGTCAATAATTAATAATATAAACTTTGTTTGTAGGGAAAAGCAGCTTCTATAGCTCAATCACTTGATGAAGCATTAGAAAATATTGCACTTATAACTGACATTCAAAATATTCCAGAAGAATATAATGGTCGTTTGGTACATTTATCTGGTCCATTATCAATAAGTGAACCACTTACTGAACCTGATTATGGTATTGTTGTTGACAGTGTTAAATTAAAACGACGAGTACAAATGTATCAGTGGATTGAATATGAAGACAGTGGACTGTAATTATTAAATAATCCAAAACGTTATTATACTTTTTGATTATATTTATTAACAATTGTTTTTTTGCATTTGTTTTGCTACAGTGGTGAAGCTGAAAATCATGATGATCCTAAAAATTATTATTATACAACTGAATGGAAAGATAAGCTAATTGATTCTGATTCATTTTATATACGTAATGGTCATGAAAATCCAACAGAAATACCAATAAAATCACAAATACAAATTGCTGAAGAAGTTAAAATTGGTAATGTTATATTAGGTGATGAAATGAAAAATAAATTTACTGAATTTTTAGAAATAACAAGTGATCAAAGACCAGATCGTGTTGATATTAAAATGCATTCTGGTCTTTATTATCATAGTGCTGATCTTTGGAATCCTCATGTTGGTGATATTAGAATTCTATTTTTATATGCTGGTAAAGCTAATGATATTTATTCAATTGTTGGTAAATTAAGTGATGGAATTATTGTTCCTTATGTTACAACAAGAAATGAAGTTATATTATTACAAAGAAAACATACTGTTGATGTACATCAAATGTTTCATTTAGAACATGTTCATAACTACTGGAGAACTTGGACAATAAGGTAAATAATTATTAATATTAATGTTGATGATTAATTTAATATTGTTTGTTATTTTTTTTGTTCAAGGGGTCTTGGTTGGTTAGTATTATTTTTAGCAGCAACATGCCTGGCAAATATACTTAAAACAATCATAACAAATTCATCATTTTTATATGGAATTATTGAAATTGATTCAATAACAATGTCAGTGTCAATGTCAATAAGTCTTTTGGTTGTTGGTTTTGCCTGGGTTTGGTATCGTCCAATTGTTGCATTGTGTTTGGCACTTGCTTCAATTGTACCATTTATTTATTCAACATTTTTTTCAAATAATGATGAACGTCAACAGGGTCGTGCAGCATATCGAAGAATTTAATTTATAAATTAAAAATGATTAATAAACGCACCAAAGTACTCATTAATTTATTGTCATCATTATTGTTTTTGTAATTTTCCCGCTTATTTTTTTTGGTCAAGTTAAGACCCTGTCATGGTCGAAGAATGTGGTAAGTTAAGCTCCCTGGATTCAAGTCATAACTTGTCATAACCAGTCTGCTGTCTGCCAATTATAACCACACGTTCTCAGCCCTCAGCGTTTTTAATTTCAACTTTCAACCTTGTTAGTTGTTCACACTTGATTCCATCAGTTTTCGTGAATAAAGTGCTAGAAAAACAATTAAATTATGGTGAGTTTAATTTCAATTAATAATTGATAATATTAAAAATTATTATTTAACATAAATTAATAATACTTTTTCAATTATTTCAACTCAAATTGAATATGTAAATTAGTTGAATCATTTATTAATTAAATACTGAACCACGTGTAGCACTAATTTTTGATTAATTCATCTGACTTATTATCAAATTATTTATTTAATACTACTACTACTAAATGATTTATCAATAAATTAAAATTACGTTAATTATTATTTTTAATTAATATTACATAAAACAAGTGTCTAAATTTTGTATATTAAATTTTTTCAGATTATTTCATGACACGTGTTTTTTTTTATTTTTATGTTTTTATTATTATGCTAATATCTAGAAAATTATTATTGATGTAATTAGATTTTACTATTGATAATTTATTTATTTATTACAGGGTAATACGACAAATGAATCTTCAGACGCTTCAGACACTGATTCCAGTGAAAATGTCATCGACCAACAAGCGCCAAAGAATCAGAGACCAATAGCACGAGTACCCCGTGTCCGTGGGGGCTTAAAAACCGGTAAAATAATTAAATAAAACCTCAAGTGTAACCTTTGACTTAGTTTTAAAAAATTATTAATGTCAATTAACATTTGTATTATTTTTTTGATTTAATAGGTGATGAAACTTCGGGTGAATATGGTAACATGTGTCGTGGAGGACGTATGTTTGCTCCAACAAAAGCTTGGAAGACGTGGCACCGCCGTGGTAAGTTGTTTAACCAAAACCTTCATGACTTGGATCTATAAAATTATTAACGTCAATTAACATTTGTATTATTTTTTCTATTCAATAGATTTTGCTGACAGACGTGAGAGGATTCTTCGTGCTATTGCGTCTGAGAGTAAACTATAGAGACATTCGCACTACTTTAGTCTAACAAAACTCATCGATCATCTACTAATATATCTAGCCCACAATAGAATGAGTCTAGGGATGTGTATTATCAGCTGCTATATTCGAAGACTCGATTTTTTTATTCGACAAATATTTATTGGTCAACAAATATTAGATGTTCAAAAAGTAACTGCAAAATTAAAATTAATTTATTCAATTCAAAAAATAAATATGTATTCATTATGTGATTGACATTTTTCAAATATTAATAAAAGTTTGTAATTTTCATTTTTCCAGTTTTATTTATTTATTTTTTGTTTTCGCTTTTTTATTGAACTTTATAACAGTTTTTTCAAATTTTAGTGGGCTGCAATTATGTCCTACTTATCAATAATAAAAAGATTATAATTATTAAAGGGGAAATAAATTAATAATAATAAAGCTTAAATACGTTGAGGTAAAAAAAAAAATATATTTATTTTAATCCCCCAGAACAAAGCACGCCAGTCATCAAACTAAAAAAAAGATCATATGATTAAATAATTGTCAATTAATTTATATAATAAAAATTAATAATCTTACGAGATCGTCTAAATCAGTCTAAATCAACTTCAGTTGTATCTTGGTCTGTTGAAGTTGGAGTATTTTTATTCTGCGCAGGTGTACCTTGTATCCCTACCACATTCTCATACAAACAAATAATAAGCATAATAATTTTTTTAAAGTTTTCCTTCTGTTTTCAAGTTTTTCGAAAGCATTCGAAAGCTTCAACCAGCAAGCTTCAGCCAGTTTCAACCTTGCTCATGCTTGTTCAGCTCAGTTACTGTGATAATCAAGTGCTAAAAGAACTGCAAAATTATGGTGAGTTTATTATCAATAAATAATTGATAATATTAAAATATTGTTATTTAACATAAATTAATAATACATTTTCAATTATTTCAACTCAAATTGAATATGTAAATTAGTTGAATCTTTATCAATTAAATACTGAACCACGTGTAACACTAATTTTTGATTAATTCATCTGACTTATTATCAAATTATTTATTTAATACTACTAAATAATTTATCAATAAATTAAAATTACGTTAACTATTATTTTTAATTGATAATACATAAAAAAAGTGTCTAAATTTTGTGTATATTAAATTTTTTTTAGATTATTTCATGACACGTGTTTTTCTTTATTTTTATGTTTTTATTATTATGCTAATATCTAGAAAATTATTATTGATGTAATTGGAATTTACTATTGATAATTTATTCATTTATTACAGGCTAATACGACAGAAAAATCTTCAGACACTAATTCCAGTGAAAACGTCATCGACCAACAAGTGCCAATGGACCAGAAGCCAATAGCACGACTACCTCGTGTCCGTGGGGGCTTAAAAATGAGTAAATTAATTAAATAAAACGTTAAATGTAACCTTTGACTTGGTTCTAAAAAATTATTAATGTCAATTAACATTTGTATTATTTTTTCTATTTAATAGGTTATAAAGCTCCGGGTAACTATGGTAGCATGAGTCGTGGAGGATATATGGCTATTTCAATGAAACATAGATACGATTGGTCCCTCGAAAAACTTGGTATGTTGATTAACCAAAACCTCAAGTGTAACCTTTATGACTTGGTTCTAAAAAATTATTAACGTCAATTAACATTTGTATTATTTTTTCTATTCAGTAGGCCCTAGATGTTGGGAAACATACAAGGAGTTGTGTCGTGAGGCGGGTGTGCCTGTTGATTAAGCCATAGAGACATTCGCACTACTTTAGTCTAACAAAACTCATCGATCGTCTACTAATATATCTAGGCCAAAAAATACCACGCAATAGAATGAGTCGAGGGATGTGTATTATCAGCCGCTATATTCGAAGACTCGATATTTTTATTCGACATATATTTATTGGTCGACAAATATTAGATGTTTAAAAAGTAACTGCGAAATTAAAATTAATTTATTCAATTTCAAAAATAAATATATATTCATTATGTAATTGACAGTTGTCAAATATTAATAAAAGTTTGTAATTTTCATTTTTCCAGTTTTATATTTTATTATTTATTTATTTTTTTTTTCGCTTTTTTATTAAACTCTTTATAACAGTTTTTTAAAATTTTAGTGGACTGCAATTATGTCCATATAAAAATTGATTTGTCATACTTATCAATAATAAAAAGATTATAATTATTAAAGAGTAAATAAATTAACAATAATAAAGTTTAAATACGTTGAGTTGAGTAAAAAAAAATATATTATATAAATATATATTCTCTTTTCTTTTTTTTTTTAACTTTCAAATTAAAATTTTTATCGGAATTCCAGATAAACGCCATCTGTTGAAATAAAAAGCGTCATAATTTTTAAAATGGCTGCTGAAAATTAGCGTCAATTCTGTTATCCTGGTTAATCCTGGTTCACCAACAACAATAACAATCGATTTGTATTGTTTTTTTTCTTCTATTAATATAGAGAGAAAAAAAATAATAATAATCTGAAATATCTGTATATGTGTAAATTGTAATTACAAAATCTCAATGGCACATTTAACACAAAAATTAAAATACAAATTAATTAACAAAACAATTATTAATTCAAAGATTAAATAAAAATTTTATATAAAAAAATAAATTTAATATTACATGTGTTATTTAATTAAAAAAAATATTAATAATGACAGAAGAAATTCAACAACCAGACAGCAGCTGTAGCAATATTGCTAATAATTCACTTTCAGCATCAACTGATAGTCAAAATTTTGAATCAAAAACAAAGGTTGATAATAAAAAAGAAAAATGTAAACCAATGACCAAAGTTAGTTAATTATTTATTAATAAAAATTATTTAGGTTATGTTATTGTTTATTTGAAATTATTATTGATAAATTTGTATGATTATTAATTTGTTAATAGGTAGTTATTAGAAGATTGCCACCTTCAATGACACAAGCACAATTTATTGAACAAATATCACCATTACCAGATAATGATTATCTTTATTTTGTCAAAGCTGATATGTCACTTGGACAACATGCATTTTCAAGAGCATATATTAATTTTATTGATCAAAAACAAATATTTGATTTTCGTGAAAAATTTGATAATTATGTATTTGTTGATGCTAAAGGAACTGAATATCCAGCTGTTGTTGAATTTGCACCATTTCAACGTTTACCAAAAAAACGTATTGTTAAAAAAAAAGAAATGAAATGTGGTGATATTGAAACTGAGCCATATTACATTAGTTTTATTGAAAGTTTAAAAAATCAAGAAACTGATGCTGCAATTGCACAACCAAAAACAGAATATTCATTTCAACCATTTGAAAGTAAATTATTATTATTCATATTTTTGTTATTTATTAATTTATTTTATTAATAAATAATTATTTTTATTGTAGATGCTCAAAAAAAAGTAACAAGTACACCATTATTGGAATTTTTAAAACAAAGAAAACAAGATAAACAACGAGTTAGAGATGAAAAACGTGAAGAAAGAAAACGTCGTGATTTGGAAAAACGTAAAGCCAAAGATGAGCCAACAATTTCAAAGGTAATTTATTTGATAAAAATATTTGTATAAATTATTATGAATAGATTTTTATTATTGATTAATTATTTAGAAATCAAATGGCCATATTAAAATCATTTCCAAGACCCAAGAAAAATTAACAATAGTCATTAGATCATCTGTTAGAAATAAAAAAAAACCTCTTTGTTAGTCTTCAAGAATTTTATAAAATGGTAAATTTTAATATATAAATTTTAAATAATAACTGACAAAGTTTTTATGATAATGATTTTAAGGATTGAAAAAAAAAACCAAAAATACATAAAACATAATGATTTATGATTTTTTTTTAATAGGTTTTAAAAAATCCAGATGTTGAGCGTGAATTGGGCCGAGAAAATAAAGAAAATAAAGAAGAAAAAGAAAAAATAATATCAGTTAAAGATTTAACTAAAAATCGTAAAAAAGATGAGATTAAAATTCGTGAAAAACCACTTGTAATAAGAGAACGTGAAACCAAAGTACCATCTAAAAATTATAGAGATGATGTTAAAAAATATCAACAAGAGCGTGATGTTAAAAATCAAAAAAAATACGAAGAAAAAAAAATATATAATCGTAAAGATGACAACAAAGATTATTCACAAAAAGATGATAAAAAAAATCATGAAATTGTTAATAAATTAACAAAAGATATAAAAGATGATGTTAAAGATAAAAAAATTGAAGAAAAAAAAGGTAAAAGTTATGAAAAAATGAGAAAAGAAAAACGTAAAATTGCTGAAAATAAAAAACAAATAATTGATAATCAAAAAGATATATCAAAAAAAGATGATTATGAGCATAAAAAAATTGAAATAATAAAAAGAGATGTTGAAATTAGCCATAAACAAATTGAAAAAATTAATGATAATTCAATTGAAATAAAAAAAGATATTAAGAAAAAAAAATTTAAAGAAACAGGTAATTTATAAAAATTATTTTATAAATATTTAAACAATATATATTAATTTAATTTTATTATTTTTCTAGATGATAAAAAAATTATTGGTGATACAGAAAAATGTGATGAACAAATTGATGAAATCCCAATGCAAATTGATCNTATATTAATTTAATTTAATTATTTTTCTAGATGATAAAAAAATTATTGGTGATACAGAAAAATGTGATGAACAAATTGATGAAATCCCAATGCAAATTGATCTCGATGAAAATGTAAAATCAACAAAAACAAATAAACGAGATAATAAAAAAATTAAAAGAAGAAGTTCATTGGAGAGTGGTGGTGATGTTATTGATAATGACAATGTTAATCTTCGTCGTCATAAATCACTGGATGGTGATGATGATGATGATAATCTACAAAAAAATCAAGACTACTGTAAAAATAAAAATAAAAAAGAATCAAAAACAGAAAGAAGAATTCGTAACAAGGTAAATTTAAAATTTAACAATAATTAACAATTATATTAACAATTAATTTTGTTAATTAAAATTTGTTTTTGTTTTTTGATTAATTAGGATCGACCAGCAATGGAAATATATCGACCAGGTATGGGAAGATTTAGTAAACAACGATTAGAACGTGAAAAACCAACATCAGATGAACGTTCATATTCATCAGAGAGTCCAACACCTGGTGCTAAATCATCAATGAAATCAGCAGTTTCAAGTAGCTCCATTGATACTAAAATCATTGAATCAACATCAGCAACACTCAAACGAAGTGCCAGTCGTGATGGTCCATAGTCAGATTATTATTTCTACTATTATTGTGAATAAATATATGTTTATTAATTAACAAAAATATTATATAAATTTAGTGGTTTTTATACTCTACTAAATTACAATAATACATTAAAAATAACAAACAAAAAGTATATACTAAAAGTTGTACATTTATTTTTCAAAAAAAAGAAAAAAAAAAAATTAACAAAAGAAAATTTTTTCATGCTTTAAAATTGAAAGCCAATATCCAGGTAATAATTTTTTTTATCTTTTTTTTTTTTTTTCTTCTTTTTCCAATGAAAGGAAAATATGGATGCTTCTCATCAGGTGGGTACTTTTTTGAGTTATTATTTTTATTTACCTCTACTTACTCGCTTTCACTGTTTGTGAAAAAAAAAAAAAAAAAAAAAAAAAAAAAAAAAAAAAAAAAAAACTATTTTTATTGAAAAAAATACTGAAAATATTTATTTTTTATTTCAATTTTAATTTTTAATATAAATAAA
>MKYW01000197.1:0-13299 GCA_015776835.1 Aphidius ervi
CATCCGTCACAGGATATGACGCTCTTTTTTTGGTTTTATCATTTCACTCCTACTGTCACCCGCGCCTAAAGATGTTTACACATCAAAAAGCTTTGACACCTTCAAAAATCAATAAAGTCAGGACAATATTCGGTTCATGGCTTGGACGAAAAGGATTTTTGAAAGAGGCAAAAGGTATGGAACTTGATCGAAAAAAGAAAAGAAATAAAGTAACGATAGAATCTAAAAAAACAAAAAAAGATGACAGTGATGAAATTCGAAGTGGAAATGGAAACAAAAAAAAACGATAAATAATCATAAACGTACTACATTCAAAAAATATAATTTTAGTTTTTCTGAGTCATTAGATGTAATAGTTACTTTAAATAAATATATCTGATTACGTTGATGAACATATAATTTTCCTACATCGTTTTCTAGTGATCTCATGCCGAATTAATAACTCCAGCATTAATGTCAAGCTGGAGTAATTATTCCGGCAAAAAATAAATGCTAGAGAAAATGCTGCGGCATAAAACTAGTGGTGGAATAATTTTTCCGGCATTAATCTTATGTTGGAATAATTTCTCCGCCATCATTTTCATGCCGGAGTAATTTCTTCAGAAATGAGCCAAAAGCGGAGTAATGCCGGAGTAATATTTCCACCAGGGTATTAATATATTGATCCACTTTCTCTCAACTCTTCAATAATTGACATGATCATCTCATTATCATGATTTGGATTACCAGCTGCTCTTGAAGCTGTTAATAATCGTACTCGATCAACAAGTTCATTTGGATCATCCCAGTAGATATAATTAACTCTAGAGGGAATTTTTTTTTTAACACTTATAACCGTTGGTAATAATCCAGTACGATAATGCTCATTATTATGAGGTGCAATAAAATCAATATATTTTTGAGATACTGGATTTTCTATTGGCATATTAGATCTATGGTATTTATAATGTGCATTTGTATTATTGATAATTTCACAATAATTTTTTTCATCGATATCAGTGATATTTCTTCTATCTGGTGACTTTATGAATAATAATTCCATCAATCCTGGTGTTATTTTGTAAGATGTATCAAAAATATTCAATTCATCATCATTAAAGAATATCTTTGCATTTCCAATTTTATAGTCTGATTTTACTTGTTTTATACTATAATCTTTATCCCACTGTATGCTATTGTTTTTTTTTCAAGTAATCATCTATTCAATCATTATTTGATTCTTCTACTACAAATGTTTCTTCACTTTCATCAGCAATATTATCTTTGTCTTCTTGTTCATAGTTTGATTCTTCAATATCCGAAGTGCTATAATTGTCCTCATGAGTTGGATTATTTTTTTTATCATTTGTATTTTTTTCATTCAGAAATAGTTTATCATCAATTAATGATGTTTCATTGCTCGTTGATGTTGGTAATCATGCGGCTAATTTGTTGAGCGGTGTAACAACAAGTTTAAGATATTCATTCACAGCTTCTGATATATTTTCTTTCCCTAATTTTATCAACCGATATTTTTTACAGATAACATTTTGTGTTTTTTCAATTCCACTTAAAAATTTTGTTTCATCAACTAGTTCTTGCTCACAAAGAGGCATGTTGACCCTTTTAGATTTTACAATTAACTAATAAAATTTAACAAATCGTTCTGTTATTTATAGTTATGAAGCAGTAAAAATTTTCTTTATATCTTTCTTCATCTATATCTCTATCTTTATCGATACACAGAAAGCAATATTTTTCTTTCCAACAATCCACACACATCTGACCGAATTCAGTATACTCCATATCAATGTTAACATGATCATAATTTATGTGCTTTAAATTTGTATTATCTTGTGGGAAGACAATTAAAAAATTAATATTATCAAGTATTAAATGTTTTGGTATTCGTGCATATGATTGACATAAATAAAAAGAATCAACAGCTTTGTGTCTTCCCATACAAAAAATGCTTTAATATGATCCTGCTTTTCAGTTGCAACGTCATCAAATATAAACAACGAATTTGGTTTTGCTTCGTCAACTGGTACGACTTGATCGTTGTCAGAAAATTTATAATAATTCATTTCTTCAAGTGGTCCTAGTATCTTTTCTAAATATTGATATTTCGGTTGGTACAGTGATTTACTATGAATGTAAATATTCGCAAATCGTAAACCATTTGGATCAACAATTAAACTCATTAAAGCGTTCGTTTTACCACAATTACTTCTTCCAATTATCGCACATCTTATTGTATTGGGTAGTAAATCACCATGTCGTTTTCCTATCAAACCATTCTAACTTTTTGATGTAATTATATCAAAGTTTATAACTGGTAATTTTAAAGCTTGTTTCTCGTATTCCATTGTGATGAGCACTGAGCTCTAATCCTATAAATTCGGCTGTTTTAAACCAAAGCGAATCAGTCTGTTATAAACTATGACTGAGCATACATCAAAAAAGAAAAAGAACAAAAAACGTTGTGAAAAAGGAATACTTAATAAAATAATCAACAAGTTACCATTCGAACTTCATCTGCCGGGTTATTCATATTGCGGACCAGGTACCAAGTTAGAAAAACGTTTAACAAGAGGTGACCTTGGAATTAATCCTTTAGACGCAGCCTGTAAGAATCACGATATTGCATATTCGAAGAATCGTAACGATATCAAGGCAAAAAACGCAGCTGATGAAATTTTAACTCGTGAAGCAGCTAAACGTATTTTTTCCAAAGACGCGAGTTTGAGTGAGAGAGCAGCAGCTACATTCGTTACTGAAGCAATGAAAATAGAATCGAAATTTGGTATGGGTTGTGTTACTGAGAAAAAAAAAAGGAAATGTACGAGAAAAGAACCATTATCTTCGTTAAAAAATAAAAAAATGAAAAAGAAGACTGGGGGAAAATTAGTAAAAAATAAAAAACGCACGGTTAAAAAAAAGAAAAAACGAAGAAGAAAATATCATTTTCAAAAATCGTACAAGCAGCAAAATAAGCAATGAAAGGATCAAATAATTCATCTGTTGCAATTAACTCAGCATTGAAAGGTGCGAGAGTAGCTATTAAAACGAATTGTGGCAAGAAAGCTATTACTGTACCTAGAAATTTACCAGTTGCTAAACATATTGTGCTCTACCACTTTTAATTTCGACTTTATCAGCTGTATCAGCATTAGGTGGGTTCGTTGGTGGAGCAACTGGTGTTGTCAGAGCTATCAATGCAGTAAAGTCAAGTAAAGAACAATTAAATGAAAATAAGCGGCATAATGAAATGATAGAATCGATTGCCATCGAGAGAGGACTTTATTTAACACCACATGAAAGTGGTATGGAACTTTATCTGTCTCCAAAAAACTTCAATTGATGCTACCACAAAGAGCTTTAACTGACAGTGATTTATTAAAATTTGCTAAACAATCAAAAATTGCGAATTTTCTGGGAGTTTTCATGCGAAATGATATGCCAAAAGATGGACCATGGGAACGAGAGTGCAAAATCATTAATTTAGATGATAGAAGAAATCCTGGAACACATTGGGTAGCATATAGAAGACTCAATAAAAATTCAGCAATATACTTTGATAGTTTTGGCAACTTGCAACCACCAAAAGATCTCGTCAGTTATCTCAATGTTGGTAGCATTAATTATAATTATAAACGTTATCAAGATTGGAATACGTATAATTGCGGGTATTTATGTCTTGCATTTCTTACAGGAAAACTATAAAAGAATGAGTAAAGAAAAATTCCTATCAGTTATTTATCAACTTTGACAATGAACAATACATTTACTTAAACTCTAACAGGTAAATCTTCAGTCTTAAAAATAGATTACTTACCACCAATACAATTATCAAGTGAAAAAAATTATTCATTAGCACTAATTTTATTTTTATCATTAAATTCATTACCAAATATCGATCGTGATAATAATATAATTCCATTTTTGAATAAAGATGAAATAATTGAAATACCAACTGGAAGTTATGAAATAGATGATATCGCTGCTTACTTAAAAGAATATCATATTGAAATTACATATAATAGAAATACTCTGCGTTCATATATCAAAAGTGATAAAGACATTAATTTTGAAGAATAAAAATCACCAGCAGGTTTACTAGGATTTGAACCGAAAGTATTGAAGGCTAACAAAATACATGAATCAGATCACCCAATTAATATATTAAAAGTGAATACATTAAGAATTGAGTGCAACATTACAACAGGAGCTTACGTGAATCAGCAAAAAGTTCATACAATATATAATTTTTTTCCTGCTGTACCACCCGGTTATAAAATAATTGAAGTACCAGCAAATCCGATTTGTTAATTTTTCTGTTTGGAAGCTTGCCAATAATGCTATGTGATTTTTATTTGATGAAATGCACTATGAATTAAATGGAGTTTTAGTTGATAAATCAAAGAATGTTGGTATAACATCAACAATAAAAAATTATTTATCATTAAGTTCACAATTAACTTTTGGCTTTGCTGAAGATTATCAAAAAATAATTGTCAATGCTAAACATGAACTTATTATGGTACGTTCACGTTCGGATACTAATGCAATTGTACAAAATGCTGTGATACGCCAGAATTCAATTTGAAAATTACAAAAATTAGATGGCTTGTACCGTATGTAATGTTATCAAATAAAAATAAAATTGATATCATGAAATATATACGAAAAGATCCTGTCATTTCTATTGGATTTAGAAGCTGGGATTTATATGAATATCCATTGCTTCCAACACCAACACATCATATATGGACAGTGGAAACTGCAACTCAACTGGAAAAGCCACGTTCTAGTATTCTTGGTTTTCAATCAAATAGAAAAAGTAATTGGCAAAAGAATGTAACACATTTTGATCATTGTAAAATAAAAAATGTTAAACTATATCTTAATTCTCAAATTTTCCCCTATGGAAATTTGAATCTTGATACTGAAAAAAAATCAATTTTCTTTATCATATGATATGTATGCTAATTTTGCAGAGTCTTACTACGGCTCAAAGATAGATTTAATGTCAAAAAATATTTTTATTACAAAATCTCCATCAATTGTTATAGATTGTAGTAAACAAAATGAGTTTTTAGAGACTGGTGCTGTAGATGTACGTTTAGAATTTGAATCAAAAGAAAACTTCCCTCAAGGAACATCAGTATATTGCTTAATTTTACATGATAAAATAATCGAATATAGATAAGTGGAATAGTACATAAAGTAACATAAATTGATTGTAATAAGTGGTGTTCATTAAATAAAAAAACAGTTGAGATTAATTTGAATTCGGTGTATTTATTTATTTATTCACATTTCCTCATCATCATCGAAATCATGTAAATTAAATATGCTATCATCTAATATTACATCTTGATTATTTTCACCATCGAGAACCATGGTTAGTTGTTCTTTCTTGACAGCATTTTCTAGCTCTTGGAATTCTTCATCATCTTGATTTAAGTGTTCAGCAAATCTTTCTGGTAGATATGCATAATTTTCATTGTTGATTTCAACTGTTAGCGCTGGACCATATTTTGATGTTGGAAATCTTGCAACTTTGGTAACTTCGTATACTACTTTCCTCTTCAAGTCCTTCAAAGATTTGCGTTGGTTAGCTTTTTGAAGGTTTTTGCTTTTGCAAAACCCATTTTTTAATATCTGTAGATGGAAAAGTTATGTTTCAGTTATTAAATAGTTGAATAACAACGATAATATCAATAAGTTACTATAAATTTATAAATATATGATGAAACTTACTTGTTGGTTTCTAACACTGAGCGCACTACAGTTGATGGACTAGACGAAGAGTGATGCTTAGTCTCTTTGCACGAGAATATATACTAAATCTCAAGTCCCCCACCAACGAAAAAGTTCCCTTTCCTCTCTTTACTAAAAGTTTTTAGGAGTGGAGGAACGTTGTGATTGGTTAATATTTTGTGGGAAAAGAAAAATCAGGTTATGCTTATCCCTACTATAAATTTTTTCTTCTTAGAAAATAGTTTTTACTTTCTATTATTCTCATCTTTTAATCTTTCAATCTTTCAATCCTAAAATCTTCTTCATGGAATTTATAACAATAGATACGAAAAATATTTTTTGAGAAAAGCTAATAATTCCAGTTTGAACATGTTTTATAATATTTTCTGAAATTTAATCTTTCAATCCTATATTGTAGGATGATCCATCAATTTCTATAACAATGAAATCTATAGACGATATTTTTTTTTTTTATTTTTCCCGTTTAAACATGTTGAAACTTGTCGAAACTTGTCGAAACTTGTAAGAACTTGTTTCTATTATTTTATTATACATACTAAATCTTTATTTTTATTTTATTTTTTTTCCGTTCTCTTATATTCTAAGGAAGAAAGGATAATTCTAAGAAATTATCAACTGAAAAAAATTTGGTTTAATATCATTTATTCAATAATAAAATTCAATTCTTCATTGTCAGTTCCTTCTTTACATTTTGAAACAATCTTTTTCTTGTACATAATAAGATATTCCAACTTTATCTTCACAATTATTCTGTATTGGATGTTTTTTGCATCGTTTTATTTTGAAATTGTTGGATTTGAACGTTGTTCTACAGATAAGTTTTCCCAAATTTTATCAATTTGATGTAATGCAAATTTTATAATAGCCATCACTGAAAGTGCCGCAATATCTTTTCGTGTTAATTCACTTATATTTTCAACTGCACAATAATGTAACATAGATTTTTTTATGTTGGCTCTTGTTGAAAATGTTTTGATATACCAATATTTATATTTTCATATGCACATTTGTAAGAACTGCATAAGGAATGTGAGTTCATATGTCGTATTGCTGGATGTTCTGTCTCTAATATTTTTGAATCCGGACAACCCAATTCTTCTAAATTGAATATTGTCATTGGATTATATCGTAAGATAAATGTTAACCATTTTTTTCTATCTACACCTTTGACAAATAAATAATTAAATTTTCTAACTAATTCTTCATTGATTATTGTTGATCCGTTATTATATTGATCATGACCAGCTTTCGAACATATCCCATAATAATTCTTTCACAATTATTTACAGTTTTTTTATATTCTTCAGTTAGATGTGATTTTTTACAAGGTGGTTTGAATATTTTTATAGTTGGTGAACATCTAAAAATATATGTCAAAATGCATGTCTCAGAAAAAAAAATTCACGACTTGATATAATCAGGATAACTACAAATTATTCAGAAAAGATAAATATTATTTAGACATAAAATGATCAAAAAGTAATATATGCAACTAAAACGTTTAAAACTGACTAATGTTTATAAAAAAAAAAAAAAAAAATTTCTTCGACTATTTACAAAAATTTACAAAAAAAAAAGTAAATTAAAAATAAATTTTAGTTAAACCTGTTAGAAATTGTATACAATGTCATTTTCAGATCTTTAAAGGTAAAAAGTAAGTGTTTTATAGTTAAATTGAAAAAAAAAACAAAATGTTATGTTTGATTCATTATTTCAAAAAATTCACAAAAAAAAAACAAAAAATAAATTTAAGACAAAATTTTGATTATGTCTGTCCAAATTTGTATATATTTTGGATTCACTTGGGATTTTTCCAAAATATAACCTAAATTCATTTTATATTCTCATTAAATTTCATGAATTCAAAATTTAAACGCAAGATGTAGCTAACTTATAAACTAACTAAATGATGTGCAACTGCGGACTCACACACGGCATTCACACTAATCATAAAAAACTAATCATTTTTAATTTCTCATCTTATTTATATTATTGATAACATAATGTGATTTATTTATTGATTATATTTTAGTTTGAAACCACATTTTGATTTTTTTTAATCAGATTATGTGATTCGATTATTGATCGCAATATGTGATATATCCCATTTTTAAAAATAAAAATTGAATATGTGATCAATAAAAATGTGATCAATAAATAAATCACCCAATATAAATAAAAATATAAATGTGATTTTAAATTAAAATTACATATTTAATTTATAAAAATGTGGTCAATAAATGAATCACATAATGTGATAAAAAAAAATATAAATGTGGTTTTAAATAAAAATGTGATCAATAAATAAATCACAATAATTTAACAAAAAAAAAAAATTTCCCAAAAAATTTAACAGTTTGAAATCGTGGAGAAGCATTGGGTGCTCAAGATTTTATCGATTTTAGTCCAGTTTATAGACATGCATATTTATACTGTAAAAAAAAGAATTATAGAACTTAGAAAAAAAATATTTGAACCTTATATAAAACCTCGGTGACTACTCTATCTTAAGTTATAGCTTGTGCCGTTTTCATTTTTTTAGCAAGCTAAAACTTGTGATAAAATTGTAATATAGACTTTGTATTAAGCTTAAAAAATGCGTACTCGAAAAATCTATCGCCTCTTTAGAAAAAATTTCAATTTTCATCGGTAACACAGGCCACTCGCCTCAACAAACGTTACCGGATCTTTTTTATTTTTTCTTTTTCTTTTATTTTGTTATGCAGAGTACGTCAAAGTCTAGTAACTGAAAATAGACAACAAAAGCAAGCACTACCACCATACTCAGAAAACAAATCAATAAATCATGCACTTGCAATAGAAGATGCTGAAACACCAGCTTATGCACAAACAAGATATGGATATCATCATCAACCCAAGTGAAAAAAATATGCATAGAATAGGTATTGAATATATTTTATATATATTTTACACATATATATTTTTTATACAAATTTTGCACATATACAACTAAGCATTTATCAATATATATCAATTGAATATTATATATTTTATTTTTAAAATTTCAACTATAAAGTTTAAAAATAAGAGATATAGATATAATCATCTTAAAAAAGATTTTTGAAAAAATGTATTAAGATAAAAAATGAATTTAATTTATATTTAATTTAAATTTTTTTTGAATAAAAAGTAAATATAATTTATATTTGAGTTATATTTTTCGAAAATATTAAATAAATTTTATTTATATCTGATTGATATTTAAAAAAAATATAAAGTAGATCGAAAATTTACGTCGTTTAAATTCGTAAAAAGATATAACTTGTAGGGCGTGGTTTTAATACTATGTAAATTGATATCAGTATTAAACTTTATGCCACCAATTAATTTAATTTATTCTTTATATTTTATTTAGATATTTTAAATAAAATCAAACACAATTTTTTAAGTACTATTATTTAAATGATTTATTTAATATTTAAGCTGTATGATATATTAATAATGATTACACAAGATATGTTTCAATGTATGTGTGATGTGGCAAGGCCACGTCACCAAGATAATTTTCGTAATATTTTATTTTGCGGACGCACTCGATGGTGGCCGGACTGGAAGTAGTTTATATTTTTTTTTTTTACGTCGTCTCTACGACACACACAGAGACACGCATTTTTACACCCAAACTCTCTTTATCTAGTGTCACGGACACTCATACATACATATTATACATATATATTTGGTCTCTCATATTTGTACACGCTACAAACTAAAATTTATTTTCGATTAACTTTTTTTTTCGTAAATTTTTGTAAGTAGTGTTATATCCTAGTTGACGTTATAAATTCGTAAAATATAAAGAAAAAGGAAACATAAATTATCAACTAAAATAACGACACAAGACGTTTCTTTTCTCACGAGATATTAGATTTCATCAAAATTCAAGAAACTAAAATACAAATATTTGATAAGACCGAAAACTACGCAGCTGAATGCACTTAAAAAATCAACAACATTGCTATTTCTCTCTCTTGTCCTAAGTCTTCTCCTACTACGCTGTGGACCTGATCTATTAACTGAAAGGTTAGGGTCAAATAACTAATTTACAAATAAATAATCATTGAACGGGTAACTTTCGGACATAACAGTAGTATAGTATAGTCAATAAAAAATTTTTTTTTCAACTAAACATTAGTCAGTTAAACGTTTTAGCTGCACATATATAACAAATAATCATCATTATTACAAATAACTGAATATTCGCCATTATATTTCAATTAAAAAATGAAATATTGATTTTTTGCAATTTCAACTATAAAATTTGAAGATTAGAGATTTAAATATAATCAATTTGAGGAAGATTTTTTAGAAAAATGTATTTGAATACAAAATAAATTTAATTTATATCTTACTAGTAAAATTTATGATTTACTTCATATTTTTGTGAAATTAATCAGATATAAATAAAATTTACTTTATATTTAAAAAAAAATTTGTGTTGCTTACCATTTAATTTTTTTGGCTACATTAATTTCTTAGCTACTGCTTTTCCTTGTTATTTTAATTAATCAAAATAAATGACATTAATATTATTTGTCAATCAAATAAATTAAAATACTAAGGATAAGCAGCAGCTAAGAAAAAAAATGGAGTAAACGAATTGATGCAACTCACTATTTAATTTCTTTGGCTGCATTAATTCCTTAGCGCCATTTTTTCTTTGGCCACTGCTTGTCCTTGGTTGTTATTGATTTTTTAAAATGAATTCCATGTATTTTATTTGTGAAATAAATTAATAAAAACCAAGGAAAAGCAGTAGCTAAGGAGAAGATGAAGCTAAGGAATTGATGTTGCTAACCATTTAATTTTTTCGGCTGCACCAATTTCTTAGCTTCATCTTTTTCTTAGCTACTGCTTTTCCTTGGTTTTTATTGATTCGTTCAACAAATAAAATACATGTAATCTATTTTGAAAAATTAAATGAGTATAAATTTATTATATCATAATTAATAATTGTATTCTATACAAAATATATATTAGAAGGAAAAAGCAGTATCCAAGGAAAAAATAAAGCTAATGAATTGATATTGCTTACCATTCAATTTCTTCGGCTGCATTAATTCCTTAGCTTCATCTTTCCCTTAGCTATTGCTTTTCTTTGGTATTTTAACGAATGAAATTAATGCAATTTATTTGAATAATTTAAAATACCAAGTCGCCAAAGAAATTAAATGACAAGCATTATAATGCCAATTATTATTATTATTTGAAATTACAGCAATACGCCGAAGATGTTCACACATATTAAACCCGCAAGTCTAGATGGCTCCTAAATTTTTGAATGATTTATTTAACTGCGTTATTTCTTTTTTTCCCTTTCCTGTCTCACTTGTTTTTTCACTTTTTTTTATTCATAAGAATTATTTAAAACAAAAATTAAAATCAAAAAAAAAAATTTATAAGTGTAAATACATACATAAAAATATATCCAGAACATATAAAAAATATATAAAAAATATATAAAAAGTATATAAGTTGAAAATATATATTAAATATATATAGAATATGTATAGAAAATCTACGTCCGAATCCATATATATTCTATATACAGACTGTCCAATTTTAATCAATCAATGGATTTTTCTTGAAAAATATGGCTTAAATTGAAAGATGTTTGAAGTGAAAGTTGTAGGGTTTAGAGGGGGACATAGAAGAATCAAAAAAAAAAATTCCAAAAAATCAAAAATGGCGGAGTTTCAGGTATGAACATAGTTTTTTTAAATGGATACTATATTTTTTTTTCGTGCCAAAACGTTTTTTACATCAAAACTAACACTTTTTATTTGAAAAATTTTTTGATAAAATCACTTTTTTCTCAAGCCGATTTTATCTGTTGATGGATTTTTCTAAAAAAATATGGCTTTAATTTAAAAGTGATATTCAGAAAAAGTGTAGCGTTTAGAAAGACAAACACAACATTTTGAAAAAAATTTAGAATGGAGGAATTAGAAGCATGAACAAAGTTTTGAAAAAAAAATCGATTTTTTCAGAAAATTTTATGGAGAAAAAGTGTGAGTCTTGATGTGAACGATTTTTAATAAAAAAAAATTACACCTAACCTTAAAAAAAAATGTTCATACCGGAAACTCCGCCTCTTTAAACTTTACATTTTTTTTTTTTTCCGTTTATATCTTTTTGAGTGCTACAACTCTTCTAAATATCATTTTTTTAATAAAGCCATATGTTTTCAGGAAAATCTATAAACAGATAAAATCGGGCTGAAAAAAAGTGAATTTATCGAAAAATTTATTCAATAAAAAGTGTTAGCTTTGATGTGAAAAACGTTTTAGTGCGAGAAAAAAATGTAGTATCCATTTCAAAAAACTATGTTTATACCGAAAACTCCGCCATTTTGTATTTTTCGAATTTTTTTTTTGCTTTTTCCATGTCCCCCTCCAAGCCCTACAACTTTTACTTGAAACATTTTACAATTCAAGCCATATTTTTCGAAAAAAGACCATTGATAAATTAAAATGGGTTAGTCTGTATATTCCATATTAATTAATTTATTTATTTATTTATTCAATTTATTTATACCCCAGTGGCGAAAAGCCATTATTGGGATCAGGTTAAAATTGCAAGTAAGCAATATAATACTTGGTACATAATAATATTACAAAATGTATCAATGTACAGATATATGTATTATTCACAGTATTATGTTGTGATATAGATCAAACTATTACCAGCTTATATATTAATGAAAATATAGAATACAAATTAAATCAATTTAATTAATGCTATGAATGTCTAGACAATTTTACACAATCAAGTACAAAACTGGGTGTAATTGTTTCACATAAAATGATTTTACTAAATAATGATGTCTTCCGACATACATTAATAGTAAGATTTATTATATTTTGCAAAGGAGGAATAGTTGATGACATACTTGGTCCAGCTGTAGAGTCAAACGGTGGTACATTTCTTAATTAAGTTGCTAATATTCTTATCCTGACGTCAGATAGAAGATCAGGACAGTCAACAGCTCCTATCAACAATTTGATGAAAAAGATAATTGTGAATGTATCACGGCGTATAGAGATGTTTGTCATATCCGCAAGCTGTATTAAAGTGTCATCATCACATTCTCTATCAAAGACCAATGCCCGTGTGCGATAGAGTAAATACTTAATAACTTAAGGTTGCGCTTTATTTAATAATTGAAGTTGTTTTTTAGTCTTTAGTGCATATATGCTCCTATACAATAATCCAGCTTTGACTTTACGAACGCGTTATACAGTGATTTTATTGTAGAGGGATTCTTGAATGATCTAGCTAAACGAAAAACCAGGCCCAAAGAAGACATTGCTGATCTAACCACTGGTTCAACCTGGGAGTTAAATAAGAACTTGTCATCGAACACAATGCCAAGATCAGTTTTTTGGTTAGTACATGTTAAATTTACCCCATGTATTTTGTAGTTAAGTATGATCATAACAAAAAAAAAACCGAGTTTTTTCTACAAAAAGAAGCGTCAAGTATTCGAAATCTTTTAGCTGTTTATTTTTTTTG
>MKYW01000197.1:14260-38507 GCA_015776835.1 Aphidius ervi
ATCCTCCTCTCTTACCGCCAGGAGGGAGCCAGCTGGTGTATAACGGCAACCAACGGACCGTGGGGTAGTTTCGGGAGCAATGGCCGCCGACGGCCATTTCGGTAGCGACTAGTTCAGCAAGAAATGGTAGAGGGGCGCGGTCCACCATATTGGTTTCGAAACGTCACTCGGGCACCATTACTAAAATGTATATGGTTTTTAGTATTGGCCGGGACCGTTTACTATCTTGAATACTTGAATGATTGATGAATCTGACTCTTGCATTGGTGTGTCCATCTTGTGTCAACTGACGTCTCTGGGCAAGTTGAGCAGGCGTAAAATTCTGCGAAGTCACCACTTTCCTGATCCAACTTGTCAGTGATTTTAATTTCTTCAGCGCCATGAACCTCTGCACAAACACATCTTTATGAAATATGCTGTTAAATTTCACCTTTGTCGTTCTGAGATTTGTTAGAGTGCCGGAATGGGGGTGAATACGTGATGAGGTCACTTTAACAGCCAATACTCGGTTGAGAATCAAAAACAAAATCAATCAGCTGATCTACTTTACCTCGCTCACTTACAACACGTTGTTTACTGTTCAAATTATTGTCAGTATCTTCAGGTATACCAAAAATAATGACATTTGGCCTACGTTCCAATAGTTGTTTACTGTTCCTTATGTCATCACTCATTTGAGTGATATGTGATTTATTATCAGCAATATTTGTTGTGTTTTGTGTAATATATATTTTATACATATTTTTTTCCCCTGGAAAACACCTCTTTATATTAATGGTAAAATTATTAACAATATTAATGATATAGTAAAATAAAAAAATGTATTATAATGAGCCACAGTATATCAATTATGTTATTTCGAATAAATTTTTTTTGTAATTTGTAATTTAATAGATGTCAATATGGGATACCTTGACAATAGCTATTTAAAATCAAACAATGGTGGTTCAGTTAACTTACAAGATTCAATTTGGCGAATGAAACATGCACCACCAAACGGTGTAAATCCACAGTATGATCTTGGTGAATATGTTCCAGAATCAGATAATCCTGCCCACCAGCATTATCTGCCACAACGTGGAGATTATCGTAAAAGCCGACAACAACTTGAGCCGTCAACAATTTTGCCCTGAGCCTTTTGCAACTGTTGTCAAACTCCAGAATCCAAAAGGTCAGTATAGATAAAATTATATCCCATTATATCAAAGATATGAAAACAAACGAGATTTTTTATTTTTATATTTCTAACAAAACATTGATTAATTTAATTATTTAATTATTTTATTATACTAACGACTGGTCATAAAAATATTTTTTTTTTATTTTTGTTATTTTATCAAAAACAGATTTACAATACGACCTGTCAGGACTATTATATAGAGAGGCATATGACGAGGATGTTAAACCACACAACAAGTTAGTTTGTCATATGATGAAAGTCTTGAATCTGGTTATTCAACAACAAACAACTGACTCCAAGAATAATAAGAAAAATAATTGTCTGAGATAAACCAACTGGTTTACGAGCCGGTAAATCAAGAAATGATATCATTTTTACTGTTATGCACTTGCTTTACTTTTATCTAAATTCAAAAAATTGGGGGTTGGAGATATAGTGATGAATAATCAAGTAATAATAAATAATATTTATAATAAAATAATAATTTTCATCAGGTTTCAATTGTTGGTGGTAGTGATGGTGGTGTTGCTAGAGGAGATGTAAAACATCCATTAGTTGAAAAAGTTGTACAAGTTGAAATTGATGAATCTGTACTTGAAGTATCGAAAACACTTTTGCCATTTATGGCATCAAGTTTAGATTATCCAAAGATAACAGTTTATGTTGGCTGTGTTTTTAAATTCATAAAAATCTATTCAAATGAATTTAGTGTTATTACAACTGACGGTAGTGATCCAGTTAGTAAGAACTAATGGAATGACATTTAGAATTATTGATGAATATTGTTGTTTTCTTATTTATAAATTTTCATTTTAGGTCCAGCTAAAGTACTATTTCAAGAATCTTATTTTGCGTAGATGAAGACAGCGTTAAAACCTGGTGGTATTATTCGCAGTCAAGCTGGTACTGCACGAGGTAATTTGAGTCATGTCAGTGAAACATTAACTCATTGTAAAGCAATTTATCCACTCGCTGCTTATTGTGTCGCATCTGTACCAACATATCCAACTTGACAAATTGGATTTGATCTTGGTAGTCTCAATTCTGTATGTATTCACAATTTTATTTTTTCATCAAATTGATTCATTGAATGTTATTTATGGGTTTTTATTATCAACAGGAAACAAACTTTGGAGAACTTATCAAAGTATTTACTGATATCAACTTGATATGAAAATAAGATATTACAATGATAAAACTTATCGTGGTGCATTTGTTTTACCAAGATTTGTTGAAAAAATATTAACAAATAATAAAAATAATCATATTTTTGAAAAAGTCTTTCATGAATAAAGGTTTTTATTTTCCTTGTATCACTTGATTTAAAAGTTGATTATTTGTCATGTTTTACATCGCATTTATTAAATCATTATTCATTTATTAAATATACTCATTATTTTTACTAATATATTAATATTTATTAAATTAATCATTTAACAAAATTATTGTTAATATACTATATTCACTGGGAAGGAGAATTATTTGCATTTGATAGAACTGTTTCTCGTCTATCTGAGATGCAAACAGAAAAATATTAAGACCTGACTAATAAATAATTATTTAACATTATTATATTTTGTGTTACGTAATATTGAAATTGAGACGAACTTAATGATAATATATGTATGAAAAATACATTTTAAAACTTCATGTTCATCTTAAATAATACTTTTTTCTAATCAATTTAACTTTAGTAGGTAAACAACAATAACCAGTCTCACTCAATGTGACTTATGTTTAAATAATCATATAAAAAGACATCAATAATATCTTTTCCATATCGTCTATATTTTATTTCTCTCTTTACCAATCGTTTGATTTTTTAAATATTTTTCGATGAAAAAAAATGAATGATAATTTTTTCAATCTTCAAATTGGATCGAGGCAATATAACTTGTCTTTTGAATGAATATAAATAAATGAATAAAATATTTTTCTATGCTAGATCAATTTCAACCAGGAATTCTGTATTTATTACACATGCGATTGTAATTATATTTAACATAATCACGACGATAATAATATTTGAACTCATTAGTGATTACTTTAAATCATTAGTAATGCACAGTTTTTTTTTCAGTTGCAGAAAACAATAATCATCAGTCTCATATAAAAAAAATATTAGTCTCATTCATCCTATTTTTTCAATAAGTTTATCAGAAAATATTCGTTAATGTTGAAACCAAAATAATTTATAATATTTTTAAAATATATTCTGAGATATAGATATTGTTTAAAAAATATTTTGAGAATATACATATATGAGCAAGTCTACCAATTCCGGACAACGGTTTGGGCCTTGACCTCTCAGATCTTTTTTGAAACTTTGTAGGCCGATAGTCCTCTTCGAAAAAGTAACTAAGAATTTTTTTCGGATTTTTTTGATAATTATTTTGGCAGTTATGATATGGTCGATTCCATGATATTTACGAAATTTTTTTTTAATCAATTTTTTCAAAATTTTATTTGGAAATTAAATGTACTTTAAAAATACTTTTTCATGTAAAATTTTCTCAGCTTTTCGACGAAAAATATAAGGTTTTTTCTAGAATCCAAAAAAAACTATAAAATTTCAATGTTGAGTCTAAAAAGCTGTTTTTGTGGAATTGATCTTCGATATTTTTTTAAATTTCATTTTCGAGAAGCTAAGAAAATTTTACGAAATCAGTGCAAAATCCGGAGTGGGATCTCGGTAACAACGGCCAGGATAAATGAAAATGTAGTAAATGCAATGTAAAAATTATTTTTAATTTTTTTTTTGCTTTACATAATAATTTTTACATTGAATTTAGGACATTTTCATTGATTCTAGCAGTATTTACAAAGATCCTACTCACACAAAAATTATTATGTAAAAAAAAAGAAAAAATGATTTTTACATTGAAATTACTACATTTTCATTGATCCTGGCCGTTGTTACCGAGATCCCACTCCGGATTTCGCACTGATTTCGTAAAATTTTCTTAGCTTCTCGAAAATGAAATTTAAAAAAATATCGAAGATCAATTCCACAAAAACAGCTTTTTAGACTCAACATTGAAATTTTATAGTTTTTTGTGGATTCTAGAAAAAACATAATATTTTTTTTCGAAAAGCTGAGAAAATTTTACATTAAAAAGTATTTTTAAAGTACATTTAATTTCCAAATAAAACTCCGGAATTAAAAAAAATTAATTAAAAAAAAAATTTCGTAAATATCATGGAATCGACCATATCATAACTGCCAAAATAATTATCAAAAAAATCTGAAAAAATTTCTTAGTTACTTTTTCGAAGAGGACTATGGGCCTACAAAGTTTCAAAAAAGATCTGGAGGGTCAAGGCCCAAACCGATGTCCAGAATTGGTAGACTTGCTCATATATATTGTGGACAAGTCATTTCCGAGCCTGGATAAATTGTCTGGTTTTTCACCGATTCGTTTGACTTAGTAGATGTATTAGATGTTCCGGTAGTTGATGATTGATAGCTTGATTGACCCGATGAGTGACGAGACATGAACTAGACTTAAACATTCATGAACGAAAGAAACAGATTTTTCAATAAAGTTCATGTCAAACTGCTGAGGATCCAATCTATTTTTTCAGTTCAGCCAAAGTTCCACTAGTATTTCTTGAAGAAATTCGTTAGTAAGCTTTTCTAGAAATAGTCTGGAAAAAAAAGCATATTCAAAAAATGATATATTAACGTCTTCTTAAATACCAAGGAATATTCAAAAAAAGAATGAAAGAGAAATGCTTCCATTTGGTGAATGAATAAATTTACGATATCGAGCCATATTGATTAAATTTACTGATTAACTTGTTTAAGCTATTAAATATTTTCTATTTACTATTACCATTGACTCATAGTTATATGTAAATCATCTTTATCATAGACAAAATTGGTTACTTTGTAAAGTTTTTTGTTTGTCCAAAGAATTAACATGGTTGATGACGACACGATATTTACAGTTAATTGACAACATTTTCTTATTTACCCAAAACTCGATGAAACTTTTATTCATATTAACTACCATTCGTTCATGTTCTTCTTTCATAGTTTTTTATTGTTTTTCCAGCATATCAATATTTTCTTTGACCTTCTTTTCGACGACTTTTTTTATCATAATTTGTTCTATAATTTTAGCATACGTTGATTTCAATTTGTTCCCGAAATCTTAGTTAACATTTTTTTCAGCTTTATTTCCTACATTTTTTCTGATTTCAAATGTATATTTTTTTATAGACTCTTGAACCTGTATCGGCACTAAATCAAAACCTTCAATTTTAGTTGTCAATTCTTCCAATTTTATTCGTTCTTGATTGATTGACATTTTCAATTTTTTATAGATGTTTTATCAGTGTTATTATTTATATATTCTTAATCATTTGTTTGCTGTCCTTTTTTTTTCGTTGAAGCAACTGACGAACCATGGCAACCAACTAGCAACACATGTATGTACCCGGCCAAAGAGTACGGCGACAGTTTTTATGTAAACCATAAATAGAGAGTTTGTAAGATAACCGTGTAAAATGACGCGTGTAATATATATATTAGACCGTTTCAAAAGAGAAAAAAAATTTTTTTTTTTCCCTTTCACCTCCTCAAATGTGAGTACTCATCAAGACAAACTATTTTTTATTTTTTTTTCCAATGCCACTCATCGACTTTTAATATTTTCCATTTAAAATACATACATGTGAGCAGAGTGCTCATTCGATACTTTTGTTCATAACTTTATCAATTTTTGAGCTAAAGACTTGGAAATACGACCATTTGGAAGCTTAAAGAAAAATCTTCAAAATACATATAGTAAAAAAAAATATTCGATTAACGGTTTTGCGACTAAAAAATTTTATTAACGTTTATTTCTAAAAAAACGAAAATTTATTTATTCAAAGATCTCTGAGCATTTATCAAAAAATAAAAATTTGGCATATAAGATTAAGTTATGAACAAAAGTATCAAATGAGCACTCTGCTCACATGTATTTTAATTGACAAATATTAAAAGTCGATGAGCGACATTAAAAAAAAAANGAGAAAAAAAAAAAAATTCTTTTTTTTTTGAAACGGTCTAATATATAAACATATATCCATTAAAAAATAACGAATTACTTTCTTTATAATTTAGTAATGTAACCGGTTTTGTTGATGCAATTGAGTGTATGAAATCAGTTAATTCGAATCAAAATCAAGTTTTTAAGTTTGATTTGAACAATGATAGTAACACAAAAATAAAAATACTGATTTGGGGTATAATGGCTGAAACTTAAGAGCCAAAGATTAAAAAAAACAACATCATAGAAATAATTGCTGGAACTGCAAAAATATCCAATGCTACCTATCGTGATCCAGTTGTTCATGTTATGGAATTTCACGTACAAAGGACGAGTCAACTAACGCTAATAATTGCAGTGCAAAACATTTCAAAGTAGAAGAAGTAAATAATGAAAAAACATTCAATGATTGTTAAAGTCATGGTGAAGTGAATCGTGAACCATTGCCTGATCAACCACATTTAATGAAAATATTTATTTAATCGTTCTCACAAACTCTCAAAAAAATTGCCATGAACGAATACGATCATATAAAAATGCCTTTGCTTTTGCATCTTTTAATGCGAACTTAGTACATTTCAATAATCGACCAGGTCCTTATTGCTTCAAAATCCATGGCCAAATATATGGTCAAATTTATACATATTTGTGGCCAAGTGGAGATGATATTCCTTCATTCGGTCAACTTTTTATTGTTGATCAGAATAAAGCAACTAACGTTCGGTCACAATTGAACAAAGATTCATCATTAAATACGGAAATGATTAATGCTATAGGTAATACTCTTTGTGAGATTAATTTGTTTGCAAAGTCATATCGAATGATGCATGAAGAATTACAGCGAACAATTAATGACGGTCAAGAAGACCCAGAAATGCAATTAATATTTTCTACCCAGGTAGGAGTTCTCGGGCTTGAACATCTGTGCCAGGCTTGTGCGAGGGTCGTGTATCAAGCCTTGGGAGCACAGGCTTGACACAAGCTTGTGCCCATTGTTTTCCCCGGCCTCACACGAGCCTCGTTAACACAGGCTTGACACAAGACTGTCCACGTTGTTTTTAACCGGCCTCACACAGGCCCTCAATAGTCCAAGCATGTGTCAATCCTGTGTTCTTCGTTTTTCACGGCCTCTCACGAGCCTCGTTAACACAGGCCTGACACAAGACTGTCCCCGTGGTTTTTAATCGGCCTCACACAGGCCTCAATAATCCAAGCTTGTGTCAAGCCTGTGTTTTTTGTTTTCCCGGCCTCACACGAGCCTTGTTAACACAGGGTTGACACAAGACTGTCCCCGTTGTTTTCAACCGGCCTCAGACAGGCCTCAATAGTACAAGCTGGTGTCAAGCCTGTTTTTTTTGTTTTCCCCGGCCTCTAGCCCGTTTTACCAAGCCTGACACGGGTCTTGACTTGTGCATATATTCAATTAAAAAAAAAAATTATATTAATTAGATCCATGAATTGTAAATAGAAATTTTAAATAACAATTATAGGTTTTGACTATCGTGCCAGGCTTTTACAAGGACTGTGTATTGACTCTCGAAAAAATTCATTCATATCAAAAATTTAAACCGACTCTTTTATGAATACCCCGACGGTTGACTTGATAGCACGTTGGACTTCTACGTAAGAGACCCCGGATCGATCCCACGTCACCTCCATTTGTTTTCGTTTAATTAATGTCGTTTGTTCAAATTGTTTAAATAAAAAAATCAATAACGTTATAAATATAAACTAACAATAATAGTTTATTGATATTATTTTTTAGTTTTTTTTGCAAGCCTGTGTCAAGCCTGGAAAACAAGCCTGGGATACAAGCCGGACACCGGCGAAAACTTAGTGAACATTCCAGGGCTTACCCAGGCTTGACACAAGCTGGGTAGCGAGGCTCGACACAAGCCTCAGAGCCCGACAAACAGGCTTGTCCCAGGCTTGTCCCCGTCGTCATTTCCTACCTGGGTAATAAACCTGGTAAGGACGCAAGACGATATAGTGTGCAAAAAATAAATGAAGTTGCAGCGATTTTTACTACAACTGCTAATGGAACTTGAGTATGTTCGTAATATGGACCCAAATGTAGAACCATGGATTTATTCACTGTTTTATCCTTTCAGTACGAGAGGATAGCATACCCAGGTAGGAATTCTCGGGCTTGACGACCGTGTCAGGCTTGTGCAAGGGCTGTGTATCAAGCCTTGGTAGCCAAGGCTTGTCTCAGGCCTGGGCCCGTTGATTTTACCCGTTTTTACACGAGCCTTGGTAACTCAGTCTTGTGTCAAGCCTGTATTTTTTGTTTTTACCCGGTCTCACACGAGCCTCAGTAGCACAGGCTTGATACAAGCTTGTCCCCGTTGATTTTACCCGGTCTCACACGGGCCTTGGTAACTCAGTCTTGTGTCAGGCCTGTATTTTTTGATTTTACCCGGCCTCACACGAGCCTCGGTAACTCAGCCTTGTGTCAAGCCTGTATTTTTTGATTTTACCCGGCCTCACACGAGCCTTGGTAACTCAGTCTTGTGTTTTTTGATTTTACCTGGTCTTACACGAGCCTTGAAACACAGCCTTGTGTCAAGCTGGTGCTCATCGTTTTACCAAGCTTGACACGAGTCTTGACTTGTGCATATATTTAATAAAAATAAAAAAAAAATAGTAATTAGTTGTATAAATGTTATATAAATTTTAAAGAGAAGTTATCAGGGTTTGACTATTGTGTCAGGCTTTTGCGAGGACTGTGTATTGAGTCTCAGTAGAGTTTATTCATATAAAAAAGTTTCACAACATCATACATCAATACCCCGACGGTTGACTTGATAGCGCGTTAGACTTCCACGTGGAAGACCCCGGATCGATCCCACGTTACCCCCATTTGTTTTCGTTTAATTAATGTCGTTTATTCAAATTGTTTAAATAAAAAAATAAATAATGTTATAAATATAAACTAACAATAATAGTTTATTTATATTATTTTTTAGTTTTTTTTGCAAGCCTGTGTCAAGCCTGTGACACAGGCTTGTGCCAGGCCTAGGAAACAAGCCTGATATACAAGCCTGACACCGGCAAAAACTTAGTGAACATTCCAGGGCTCACCCGGGCTTGACACAAGCCGGGTAGTGAAGCTTGACACAAGCCTCAGAGCCCGAAAAACAGGCTTGTCCCAGGCTTGTCCCCGTCGTCACTTCCTACCTGGGTAGAGATATTCGGTGTGTTGCGAGATCAAAAAGAGTTTCACGCGCTGCTTATATAAAATACAGAATGGCATCTCGAAACGATAACATATTTTTAATGGGCGGAAGACTGTTTCAGAAATGGGTGGTTGATAATTATGTAAAAATTGAAAAAGATAGAATGAATTTTCACAGGTTAAATCCAAAAAAAATTCGGAGCTGATACTTATCAAGGATTAATTGATCATTTAAAAACTGCTGCAAATGAATCTAAAGTAAATGTAGGAAAAATAGTAATTTTACCATCGACTTTCACAGGATCTCCACGTAACATGCTTCAGAAAAGAAAATTTGTTACTCGGTCAAACAGCTTCTGATAGACCAGACATAGTATCACGTGTTTTTGAAATAAAAAAAAATGAATTAATAAATAAAATAGTAAAAGAAAAACTTTTTGGGAAAATACAAGCATATGTTTATGTTGTAGAATATCAGAAAAGAGGATTACCACATGTTCATGCTTTATTTACCCTAAAACAAAACTGTAAAATTACAACTTCAAATGTTGTGGATAAATATATTTCAGCAGAATTTCCTGATCACATAGAGAGTCCTAGAATTCATAGTATAGTGATGAAAAATACGATACATGGGCCATGTGGTGATTGGTGTAAAAATGAAAAAGGTAAATGTTCTGAAAATTTTCCAAAAAAATTCCAGAATGATACATTAATAGATGAAAATGGATACTTAAATTATTGTCGTAGAAATACTGGTGCTTTTGAACGTGAAAATGGAAATAGTACTGATAACCAATATGTTGTTCTTCATAACCAGATGTTATTATTTATTTTTAGTTGTCACATCAATGTAGAAATATTGTCAAGTATCAAAGCAATCCAGTACTGATATTAACATATATATAAAGGACATGATGCAGCTTCTATAGTTGTTACTAATTCCACTGCCGAAGATAATATTTCATCGATCAACAATATTGATTATGATGAAATTATTAATCATATAGAGACTCGTTATGTTAGTCCAGTTGAAGCATGTGATAGAATTTATAGGAGACTTTTACAAGAAAAAAGTCATTCTATTACACGCTTGCCTGTACATTTACCAAATCAGCAAACAATAACAATGAATGATGAAGTAAAAGAAACCATACATATGATAATGAACCAGCAAACAATGCTTATGGATTATTTTGCGTTAAATCAGCGTGATCCAATGGCGAGACTGTATACGTATGTTAAAATTCCAGAACATTATGTTTTCAAAAAATCTTCAGGTCAAAATGGAACATGGCAACCGCGTAAACAACAGTTTAATTTTATTGGAAGAATATATTTCATTAGCCCAAGTCAATTGGAATTATCTCATCTTAGGTTGCTGCTAATAAGAGAGGAAGGAGCGACGAGTTTTGAAAATATTAGAACTATCAATGGAGTTATACACAATACTTATCGGAGTGCGTGCTTAACATCAGGTTTGGTTGGAGATGATGAATAATAGGATCGAGCAATGGCAGAAGAAGTGTGGATGATGCCTAAACAATTGAGACACTCATTCGTAAGAATATTAATACATTGTTGTCCAGTGAAACCAGAAATACTTTGGAAAAGTCATAAAGATTTAATGTCAGATGACTTTAGGAAAAAATATAGTTTATCTCAATCATAGAGAATTTGAATAACGAAGAAATTGTTCCACAAAACCACTCAGAAATAGGTTTGAATCAATAGAAAACCTTGAACATAAAACAAAAAATAATAGTAGATGAAATAATGGATGAAGCGTTATCATGTAGAAAAAATAATTCGAATTCATGCTTTTACATTGATGGACCGGGTGGATCAGGAAAACATATGTCTACAGCACAATATATCACTTATTACGAAGCAATGGAAAAAAAGTTGCTACAATGGCTTTTACAGGAATTGCGGCAATATTGCTTCCATAAAGAAGAACAATGCACAATCTATTTGCAATGCACGTTCCAATGTATGTTGATTCAACTTCAAATATTAAACAGCAATCAAAAGTAGCAGATGAACTCAGAAACATTGATGTCATAATTTGTGATGAAGCACCAATGGCCCCGAGATACTGTTTGAAACTAGCTGATCGAACCTGCCGTGATATAATGAATATAATGAACTACCTTTCGGTGAAAAAATTATGCTCATGGGTGGTGATTTTCGGCAATTATTACCACTACTAAAAAATGGTACTCGAAGCGAAATGATTAATTTATCAATTAAATTCAGTAAACTTTGGGAAAAGTTTGAAATTTTTCCATTAACAGAAAATATGAGAACATTACCGTAAGAATCAGAGTTCGCCAAATAATTTAGTAATTCCTCAAGAATGTTTAGCAAATAGAAATAATGATATAGTATAGGTTATTCTCAAAAAACTAATAGATGAACGCAAGTATGGAAGTTGCTGTATTATCAGCCAGACATATTGATGTAGATAACATAAATGATAGAGTGGTGCAATTGTTGAACGAAGATACAGAAAAATTTTTACTGGAATAGATAGTACTGAAAATTGTGATAATGGAGAACTTAATAATTATATTTTACCAGAATACTTAAATACGTTAAATCCACCAAATTTTCCACCATATGAATTGAAATTAAGGTTGTACTGTATAAACATGCTTTGACGTATTATTAGTCAAAGTGAAGGTTTATGTAACGGAACGAGATTGCAAATATTAAGTATGTCTATAAATCTTTTAAAATGTAAAATTTTAACCGGTGGTAAAGAAAATGATATCGTATTCATACATCGCATAACTCTCTATTGTGAAGATGTTTATCCTTTCACGTTTAAACAAAGACACTTTCCAATCAAGATAGCTTTCGGAATGACGATAAATAAATGTCAAGGACAAACATTCGAAATAGCATTTTCACAAGTGAAATCTTGGAAATCGTTAGAAATATTTTTTGGAGAAAATCGTGAAAAAAATATTGTAAAAAATTATGTATATATAAAGAAAAAGCATTAACGGACGACCTTTAGTCTTTTACCAATTGGAAATTGAAAATTTCCAAAACTCCGGTGGGATGGCACGTTTGGGTACATCATTTTTGGTCCAATATTATTCACAATATGTATAAAATTAAATAATTAAATTCTTAACCTTACAATCATTTATGATAAAAAAGATAATGCTTTTATTGTCAATAAACAGTGTCTCCATCTGTCATTCAGTTTTTACACTCATATGCTTTTGTATAGGGAACATTAAGGAATTATAGGAAAATCACTAAAATTTCGTGCTGCTATCTGCCGCTGAATTTCGACAACTTTTAAAAAAATTATTAAATAACGACTATCGTAATTGTTTAAATCTTTATTTATTAATTAACTAATCAATTAAAAGAGCTCGTACTATCGTCAAAAAATTCATTGAAACATTTTCTACAAGTTACATGGTTAAAAATGCTCAAGAAATAACTCTTTTGTGGTTTATTTCATTGTATAAAGCACTTACTCGGGTTTTTTTTATAAACAATTGCTGATTATAAGTAAACTAATTGTTGAAAAAATTCCGAGTATAGCCTTGGTTGTAGATTTTGGCATGTATAATCCATTAAAACTAAAAAAAAACATGTAAGATGATTTTTGAAAAAGTTATGTAATTTCTAAAAAAAACAGATATTGGTTTTTGTTGAATAAATAAATGAATTCAACAAATAAAAATGAAAACTACCTTTAAAAATATCAATTTCGTTTCGTACTTTATTCTGTCAAATTTTCGCATCCATGATTTTTGCTTAGTTTTCTTAATATTTCCCTTTGAATATTTTTTTAAAATTTTTTAAAATTTTCTTTTGTAATTTATAGTTTTATTATTCATCTCAACAATTTTATTTTTATCAGAGGCTGTGGCTTTTGCTAAAATCTTTCATTTGAGCCTAATATGAACAGTCTATCTTAATTATTATGGAAACTATGAGTGGTCTTCTTAAAAAGTGTACAGAAAGCAATACTATGGTGGGGCGCTTCGCGCCTATCCCACCTCCGTAATATACAAAAATTAATTATATATATAATACCATAAGAATATTAACGAAATTGAATAATTCTGATTATGTTAAATGAAAAAAAAGAAATATAATTATCTTATGAAATAATATAAATAGGAAATATATTGTTTTTTCAATTTTAGATCGATTGACGTATCAAAGTTATTTTCATTCTTATTCAGTAGAAAATAATAAGATGATTCTGACAATAGAAAGTATCTCAATTGAATTAGAAAAGGTAATTATTCTTTACTATGATTAGTATGATTTCATACTATTTTTATTTGATTAATGATAACTGATTCATTTTCAGAAAGTTTTCAAGGATATATACTCAAGAAGACATGAATTCTTTAAATTAAATTTAGATAATAATGTAGTTGAAAAATATTCAAATCAAATAATAACAAATGCCGGAGTTCTAAAATTATTGAATAAAAAATTTAAGATTGAATCCAGTATATATGGATCTTTCAAAACAATAGAGATTGAACAAGATTTTAGAGCCTCTAAGCATGAAAATTTTATATTGTTGGATAATGAAATGAAGCTTCATTATTGATTTGACATAATTTTCTTTGTATTACAAAAATAATTGAATTGAAACAGAGAATAATGGAGCATTTGATACAAGGAATTCAATGTGTAAATTGTAAAAAAGGTTTTTTTGAAAAAAAAGAGTCTATGATTATTTGCTCATTTTGTGAATTAATGATTAATTCATCAAAGATAAATAGTCTCGAGGAATTAAATAGTAAGATGTATAATAAAATTCAGGATATCTACACGTACAAAACATTGGTATTTCGAAAAATATTAATCTACTCAAATTATTGCAATAATAGCTGACACTGCCTTATCTGCTTGGTGTACACATATTATGACATATTTTTTTAATTTCACGTAAATTATGGGTAGTAATTCGATCAGTCATTCGTAAAAGGACTCGCTGTAAATATCCGAATATAATTCTTCTGCTTTCAAATTGTTTTAAAATGAAACCATGTCGCAAAACGTGTCTTGATAATCCTCTCTGCCATATCAACTTTTCATGTGGTTGAAAATGCACGATACAAGTTCTTGAATATTCGATAACTTCATTTTCAACATTCATCGAAACTTTATATTCAATATCCATTAAAACTTCATTTAAATATCCATTATTCTTTGATCTTTCAATTAATTATAAATAAAATACAATTAATGATAAATAAAGTTCAATAAAATTAATATACTTACTCTTTAATATTATGTTGGTTCAATATGTGAATTTAATCTTTGACCTTTTATTATATTTCATCTGTTATTATATTCTGTTATTAGTTTAATTTTAAAGACAAAATTACAGAGGCACTAGGAAACTTACTTACCAACACCTCCAGAATTTTATAATAAATAGCAAAGATATTTTTTTTTAAAATGCTAAAAATGATACTTGTAATACGTCTTTTAAGACTTACTAAAATAATTATTATACAGCTAAAAACTTTTATATTATTTAAGATTTGGACGGTTAAAACTTGATAAAAACGATTTTGGTTTAGTCATATCTAATTGATGTAATAGGGGAAAGCGGGGCAAAATGGAACACCCAAAAAAATATTTTGACTTATATTAATTTTTTTTCATTTATTCCAAATTTCGTTGATATCTCGGGTTTCGGAGGTCATTACAGAATTTTGTTATAACGAGAAGAAACTCTTTGTGGGTCAACAAGTCTCACACTCTTGAGCAATGAAAACTGAAAAATCATTAACATATTATTATTATTATTGAACTTTTCTGTGATATCTTGGTAAAATAAAGTTGTTTCTGGTAATAATAGAAAACTTTTTTTTTCCAGATCATGGGTGAATGCTGTAAAGGTCGAGTATTTACGTGCAAAGGTCAGCTATACTGTTATTTTAAATTTTTTTTATGTAAGTTGAATATAAATATTATTTACATATATTTTGAAAATGCTTCACTTGATTTTTTGTTTTTTTTTTTTATTTGAACATATTTGGCAAATACTTACTATAAAACATCGAAAACCATAGGGTCAAGTGAGTCCCGAGTATCGCTGGCGTATAGATCAAGTCAAATGTGATGCTTTCAATAAAAAAAATCAGCGTATTTATAACAAATATAATATTGTTGGAGAAAATAATATCGAGAACTTGCCGACTGACTGACAATCACATTCCACTTATAAGCAATATAGAACCTGTAACTCTTGATTTTTTTCAGGATTTCATCAATGATGATGATTTAAATGTGCCGGTTAGTTTTAAAGAACGGTTTTATAAAGTATGCGTTGAGGGAAATCTGACACATTCTCAAGTAAATAAATTACTTCAAGTGCTTCGCGAAAATTCTTATACAGTTGAATGGCCAAAAGGTGCCTGAACTTTGCTTAAGACACCGCGTACTAAGCCTGATAATATATATGATGTTGCTGATGGTAAATATGTACATTTTGGCCTAAAAACGGCTACATTAGAAAAACTTTCTTGTACACCTGATGCGTTTTCTGATATTCTGTATGTAGAATTCAGTACTAATGGAGGAAATGTTGATAACAAAGGTGAGGTCCCTGTTTGGCTAATCCAGATTCACTTACATAATATTGTAGGTAGTCTACCTGCCCCCACGGGAATGAGGTGTATATTTTTCATACTTAAAATATATATTGGATATTCTTAGTATATAATAGTGATAGTTACAAATCAGAAATAATTTATATCTGAGGTATAAAAAAATATCAATTAATTATCGTATTTTTGGCCGAATCCATACCTTTTTTTTATATGAATAATATTTTTTCGATAAATCTCGAATATATACGGATGATAATTGTAACATTGAAGTTTTGAATCGTCATATTTAAACGTACTGTGACAAAACAATGGAACCCAATCTAATACTTTCCGTGGTAAATTCAATAGTAAATGACAATTAAATGATAAATACTTTCTTCTATATAATTCTTCTACACCAATTACAAATTCATTTAAATAATTTTCAGCAACGATAACTTCAGACTTTAATATAGATTTTTGTGTTAAATTATAAATTGCTTCGACTAACAATCTCCAATATTCTAAATATTTATTATCAAATATAATTGTTGGAAGTACTGGTAGACTGTAACTAAGCAACCACATGACCCATTCATGACCTTTCCACAAATGACGCAATGACATGAATTTTGGTGTACGTGATATTTCAAGAGATGGCTTCATTGATGTTGAAATTGCATTAATTGTATCAACTAAATGCCCAATGTGGTAAGGTTTTATTTCTGTTCTTCTTGGGACAGAGCTGAAACATAATCTTCCAAATGTTCTGGCTATACCTGATGCTTATTTTTTGACTGGCATGAAAAAGAGATTCGTTATGATTACGAAGTCCATCCCCGAAAAAACTAACATTATCAGCTTTGGGATAAACAAGCACGTAACCCGTTCTTTTTTCTACACCTCGCCCTGGATTTAAACAAAACCCACACCCCATTAACTTGTTAAATTGAGTTGAACTTCTTAATGTCGGCCGTGCAACTGAGTCAGCAATACCACATAATACTCGACACTTTTTTACACATATTTGTCCTCCGCAACTATAAGTAAAACCATAATTGTAAAGTAGCTTACTTTCTTCTGCAAATGGTCTTGAATATTTATCTATTGACACAGGCTTTCCTTGACCGTACCACAAACTTATAAGAACGGCTTTCCTCAAGTTCCGGACTTAACACTTGCAGAAAAATAATTATTTTATGTTTGAATTTTTTATCATGTTTTTAATAGTGAATTATTATTTATCTATGTTTTTTGTTTATTTATTCACTATCCCATCCATTTATCATTTAATTCATAAGAATAAAAATATCATTCCAAGAATCGTTTGTTAGAATGGCTCAGTGGGTAGAGCGTTGCCTGCAAATTTTCGAATTCCGCGTTCAAGGGTTTGAGACCCGGTCACTGTGAATTAATTTAGGTCACGTTTTAGGGCACAATAGTTAGATTTAGGGTGGTTCCATATTGTATCGTTCATTCATCCGTCACTTATTTACCACTATATGTTATAAGAAAAAATATAGAAAAAAAAATTTTTTTTCTCTTCGAAAATGAAAATATGTTTCGTGGTCCATGTTAGATCATGTTTTCTGATCAGGATAAAATCCAAATTCCGGATTCGTTTTGGGTCATGTATCCTTACGATATCCTGGAGACTACATCAGGTACCCTGATCCAATCTGGATCTAAACTTTACCAAAAAACATTACCATTCTGATCCATTTCAGATCATGTATCCTAACCATGATTCGATCCAGATTCTGTATCCGCTTCGGATCATGTATTCTTACGTTATCTAGAAGACGACATCAGATACCCTGATCCAATCCGGATCCAAACTTTACCACCAAACATTACCATCTCGATCCATTTTAGATTCAAATTCTGAATCCGGAATGGATTTGAAATCAGGATAATCTGATCAGGTCCTGATCAGGACCTGACTTGAATTTCTACTTGGGTAATTTCAATGATACCAACTATAATAATATTTCTAATAGTAACAACAATAATTATCTATACGCACATAATTCATCATCACTATCTAGTCTCTCTGGCTCTATACTACCTACATTAACTGGTTCTCATGACATATCATCTCCAGTACCATATACTCAAAATATATCACATTGCCTTTCACCTGCCAGTAGTGTAGCTAAATGTATGTAGTATCATATGGAAGGTCCAAGAAGTTGATATTACATCAGTATATAATTAATGGTCAAATAATTGAACGCGTGAATATTTTCGATGACCTGGGCATTACATTTAACCACAAACTACTATTCAACTCTCAAGTCGAGAAAGTGGTCAGCTCAGCCATGTCAGCTCTTGGATTCGACATACGGTTATCACAATCAATCAAAAACTCTAATACAATTAAAACACTATATAACTCATATGTCGTATCCAAGACTAAATATTGCTTACCTGTCTACCCTTCGCATAGTAAAAAACAGCTAAAGTTACTAAACAAAGTTCAGAGAAAATTCAAGCTGCTCACAGGCATTCAACACCACTTCGTCGAGATACACTATTGATCATATTCTTCATCAAGCTTCTTACTGGAGCTGCTGATTGCTCAGTGCTCCTATCAGACGTGAGAATCAGAACATTATCAACAGCATTACGTAATTGCTCTCATTTTTATAAAGTATCTTGCTTTGGCAGTACACCGTCATCAACCGTCTCATTCCTTCAAGCAATGATAAATGTCACGAATGAAGCATGTCGTAACTTAATACTATTTATTAACACAATGTCACTTTGTACAATAACTCCTAAATTCATTATAGATTGTGTAAAATCATCATCACAGTAATTGATACTATCTCTCTCATACGAAATAGGCATTAAATGATTAGCAATTTAAGTAATTATGTAACTTTATAATCAATTCTCAGTTGAATGTATTTTATTGTATGTATTAAATATATGTAACATTCAGTTAAATTGCAACTGCAATTTTACTCTTTGCCCTTCAATGGCCCGGTGGCTACTGAGTGTTATTTCAATAAATGAATAAATTTACCAAAAAAAATTAATTGAGTTCGAAAGTTTAATAATTTTTTTAATTAATAATTAATTAGTTAGTGCAAATCATACCAATATATCTTAGATTTTTCTACACTATACAGTGAATCTATTTGGTATAGACAATTTATTAAAAAGATTTAAAATGACTGTTATTGCTTTTATATACCCAATATATATTTAAAATATATCTCAAATTTGAAAAAATACTTTATTTCATTAATATAATATGCCATCAGTCAAATAAGTTTCGGGCTGCTTCGAATTTTACTTTTATTTTTTTTTTTTTTGGTTTAACTGATTCTATCGTAAAATAAGCCTAAAAAAAAAAGCCTCTTAAATTTTTAGCTGGATTGGTTAACATCTAGAGGTCACGCAGAAAGCAAGTCGTTTTTCCATTTGATTAACATAAGCGAATTGTGTTTATCTGACTCTTTCCTTAAAAAAAAATTTTAGGATCGATTATAATAGTATTTATTACAAAAAATCTTATGGATTAAACGGCAATATCGTCTGTTCAATTGTTTTTGAGACATTTACCTTTAGAGGTAAAATATATCGAAATTTTTTATTATTTTCATATTTTTTAATGATAATAAATTTTTAAAAAATAAATATTAATAATGATTACGGTAGTATAACAATGCTGATAATATAAACTAAATAACTCTATTCGTTTTTGGGATATTAATTACTAAAAATTAAAAATATCAATAAGTATATTAGCAGAATATCGAAAATTCATTGAGTAAAAGATATAGCGGCTAAGTGGAAAATGTAGCTAAGGAAAAGATGTAGTGGCTGAAAAAAAAATGAAGCTGAGGAAAAAATCAAGCTGGTATAATTATGAAGGTATCGTGTGTTTGGCTATAATCGAGACTAAGTCAAAGATCTAGCGGTTAAGTCAAAAATGTAGCTTAATAAATAAAAAATCTAGCTGAGGAAAAGATGTAGCTAAGGGTAAGGATGTAGCTAAGGCAAAAATGTAACTCAGGAAAAGATCTAAAGGCTAAGTAGAACATTTTTTTTTCAATCCAAGTCAGAATATAACTATAGAATCTAGTTTTTTCTGGGTACAACTCGTCATCATATAAAAATATCGATATTTCTAATTTTTAATAATTAATATCTCAAAAACGGATGAAGATATTCAATTTATATTATCAGCATTGTTTTCTCCGTAAAGAATACTACTATAATCATTATTAATATTTATTTTTTTCAAATTTATTATTATTAAAAAATATGAAAATAATAAAAAATTTCGATATATTTTGCCTCCAAAGGTAAATATCTCGAAAACAAATGAACATACGATATTTCCGTTTTATCCATAATATTTCTCGCAATAAATACTATCATAATCGATCCTAGAATTTATTTTATTTAAAACCATTTATTGATTTAAAAAATGACAAAAAAAAATTCGATATCTTGTTTCTTTGATATTTCGAAAGGTATTCGAGATATCGAAATTCTGTTGCGGCGATTATTTTTTTTTCCAAAAAACATTCCGATATCGGTCATAAAATCTTGTCGCCAAGGATATCGTAATCTTGCATCCTTACCGGGGATCTCTTAATAATCATCTCAGTTTATAAGCAGTATAATAGGTTAGAAATTTTTTTATAGAATATAGCATTGAAAAATATTTTAAAAAGCTTCAAAATGACGATGGAACGATTGAAATATTTCATAAATTGGCTGAGATATCACAGAAAGAGTCAGATATTTTGCCTATGTTAATCAAATAGAAAAACGACTTGCGTTCTGCGCGACCTCTACATCTCTATATCTGTAGATGTTAAACAATCTAGCTAAAAATTTGAGAGGCTTCTTTTTTGAGGCTTATTTCACGATAGAATAGGTTAAACCGAAAAAAAAAAAAATAAAAGTACAATTCGAAGCAGCCTATTGTATATATTAAAGAGGTAACTATAGTATATTGAATGTTTCTTCATAATAAATCTATGAAGGACAGGATATTTGTAGAAAAAAAAAAATTAAATATTACAATTATCATCCGTATATATTCAAGAAACATCGAAAATATATCTTTCATATGAAAAAAAGTTTGAATTCGGCCCAAAATACGATATTCAATAAATATTTTTTTTACACCTCAGATATGAATTCTTTGTTATTTTCAACTATGGCAATTATATACTAAAAATATTCGATTTATATTTTGAATGTCAAAATATACACCTGATTTCCGTGAGGGTGCATTCGTTGGTATTTGGTCTGGTGAATCCCTTCATACTTAACCGTCTAGCGGATTCGATTTTTTTTCTCGATTCGTTGCTGATATCAAATTTTTAATTGCGAATAATATTATCCTTAATAACAAGCGTAGAAAAATAAAATACGGTTCATTTATTGATGATGCCCCTCCACGTGCGCTAATCTTGAGTCATATTGAGCACGACGGTGAAGCAGCGTGCTCAAAAAGCAAAATTTGTAGATCGTTTGAAGAGTTAGAAATGAATGAAGCACTAAGCGCATAGACAATGTTGAAAGAACAGATTAAAAATTTAGAAATAAAACAGATGGTCTTCATAATAATACGGAATGTGCATTGGCTGGTCTTAAAAATTTCAACATTGTGAAACATGTAGTGTTTGACTACATGATCGCAGTATTACTTGGCACAACGAAAAGAAACTCAGGTAATATTGTTATCGGTAAAGATAATTTCAATTAACAACTTAATTATATAAATATCATATTATGAATATTCGCTTAAATATGATAAAAGGGTACCGTCCGATATAGTTTGCTTGTAAGCCTGAAGTGTGTTCAATGGGTTATCTTGGCTCAGTTCCGTCTCACTTAGAGCGCTTTTGTCGTCAGTTAAAGAACCAATAAGGCAAAGAATCTTAATACAAGTGCCTATTCATATCATCACTATATGAATACCTCAATAAATATAAGTGATTGTTGTTCTTTGGTGATTCAAAATTTATTGTTATTCATTAAAAATTCGATTTTGTAATAACAATATCTGTTCTCAATTGAATGTTAATCTATCACATAAAGTAAAAGAAATTTTTATTGATCCAGACATGGGTATGAAGTATCCATTATTGATTCCATCAGAAGTATCTAAACATATACAAACTGGTAAGCTCATAATTGTAGGTTATGTATTATTGAAAATGTAGCATGTACTTTGTTTTAATTTACTTAAAATATCTTGGACACAACAACGCATAGAACATCTCTTCAGCAGTTACGCTACACATATGGATTTTAATAATAGAAAGAAATCCATTACAACTTGGGAAAATGGATCTAATGGAATGATGATTAATGGATTCGAAGTAAGTGCACAAGATTGTCGATAAAAATAGGACAACTTATTAAGAACATACAAGAGTATTGAAGATCCACCAACTGGTCATGGCACTTATAATAAATTTGCATATTATGATAAAATAGATGACCTTGTTGGAAGTAAGCTATTTAATTCATATTCATTTACAATGTCTTTACTGGCCAGAACCAGCAAGAATCTTGAATTGGACGGAAAAGCCACTAACGTGAAGCCAATGTTAAATTTAGCTGGTAATAGTTTTTTAAAGAAGAAGGGCTTAAAAGAAATACAACACCAAGAAGAATAAAAAAAAATTAAATTAATAAAAAAAAACAAGAACTTAATAATAGAAAAATTATGTCTGAGTAAAAAAAGTGTGAGTTACTTGTTCAAGGTTCAAATCATAAAGTAGAAGAAGAAAAAAAAAATTATGTTAGACGAACAAAAACTTGTGTAAGACAGCGAAAAATTTAACTTTTTTATAGAAGAAAAAAAAAAACGATGAGAGAGAAAAAGAAAAAATAGAATTGAAAAAACAAAAAATTGCTCTTGAGTTTGCTAAGGTAGAAGAAACTGAGGAGAAAAGAGAATTAGGAGAAAAAAAAATATTTTTAGTCAGCAAACATTATAAACTTGACAATTAGATTTTTATTATTTTCGATTTTTTTAATTTTTTGTTTGTGTATTTTTTTGAAACCTGATAATTTAACATTGAATACTAATAAGCATAATATTAAAAAAAACTTTCCGAAAGTTATAAAAAAATAAGATTTTGTACCTGACTTAATTTATGAATATGGTACTTCATTTCTTGATATCTGATATTATGTAAACAAAATAGAGAATTTTCATAATATTGTGGTTTTTTTTAAATTTTTTTCTTGTTTATTGTTCATGATTACGTTTTGTTGAAACCTGATAATTCAATATTTGATACCAATAAGCATAATGTTTAAAAAAGTTTTACAAAGTGATGAAAAATTAAGGTTTTATATCTTACTTCATTTAAAAATTTTAAAACTTGTTAAAGGTTCAATTATAATTCATATTTATAGTGTGTCATTGAATTTCACACTTTTCATTATAATTTAAATTATAATATTGTGACTTGTTGTATCAAATAAGGTCCAGGCAATATTACGACGGATATAATTCTATTGAAAGAAATATAACGATACCAAGACTTAAAGTGCCTCGAGAATAACATCTTGTGCCTTTTTATACAAAGTAGTGACTTACATATTACATCATTTCCTTATTCGATATTTATTAATTATAATTGTGGGTCATGTTGAAATTTAATTGCATTAATATAAAATTGATGATTACTTATATTTCAATTTAACTTAACTCGTCATTTGCTGACTCTAACTATTGCGTACATATCACGTCGCAACAGACTTCTAATGAAAATGAAATAAACTATGCAATATTTTGGGTTTTACTATTATTTCTTTTTTTGATGATATTAAACAATTGTGATTACAGAATCAAATTCAACTGTAATTTACATAACTTTAAATTAATTTCATATATAATTTTAATTTTTCTTAATGATTTTAAAATTATTTTTATATATAAAGTTTTTTAAATAATTTTTAAATATTACTTATTTTTAATGAAATTATCCTATTATAAAAAGGACACTTGACCGCTTTTTATAACTACTATATATTATATTAAATTAATATTTAAATAAAAAAAAAGTTAGTGTGGTTATTATACGTTACGGTTACTACGTTTATCAAAAACGTCATCATATTTATCAATATTACTTAATTGAAATAATATATAGATTTAAATATTGTATAAAATATAAATATTTATATAAATAAGTAAACATAAATAGAAAAAGTTAGCGTGCGGTTGCTACGTGTGATTGCTAATTATATTTTTTTATCAAATATA
>MKYW01000197.1:53502-77221 GCA_015776835.1 Aphidius ervi
ATTTTTTTTTATATTTCACTTCTTTTGATTATTAAAGTTATGATAAAAAAATAAACAGCTCATCTAAAATTGAGGCTTTCAGTGACATCAATTGTAAATTTATGTTTTGTTTTTATTTCACTCATTTTGTTTAACTAATAATAATTTATAAGAATTCGTGAAAGAGAATATAAATAATTATATTCGTACAATTCAGGTGCGTGAACCTGGCCTACATAAGCCCTAAAAAAATTATCTAAAATACTCATTAGAAGCGTCTTAATTTAATCTAGATGATTAACCCGGTTTTGCTCGGGATTATTTTTACAATTTCAGAGATGTTATCATTTGTTCAAAAAATTAAAGACTTGCTAGCTCCAAATATTCCTATTCCAAACTTAAGGTTGAAAGTTAAATAAATTTCCCGTTATTCAATTTTCGATTTTTTTGTAGCTAATAAAAGTCAGAATTTTTTTCAATGAATTTGTTTAAAATTTTCATGCTAGTTTTTTTTTTAGATGATGAATGTCAAAGTTGACAACTTCAACACATAAGAATAGGGGCAGAATACATATTTACGATTGTCGTTAAAAAAATTTTTACTACTACTATTATTTAATTATCAGTTTGTTTTTCTTCACAATACGGATTACATACTATTGGGCCCAAACTTTGTTTGACGATGGGGTTTACTTTCAACCTTAATTATTTAAATGAAATTTTCTTCTTACCAGTCAATCTAATAAATTTTTTTTTTTTTTTTTTGAGATATAATTAACAAAAATTATTAGAAACAAATGCAAATTTAAACACTTCCTCCCGCTTTTTTTACATATTTTCATTAAACTATATTTGTTCCTTATTCAATAACGAACATTTTCCCGTTGAAAAAATAACTGAACTTCGAATTTTGAGAAAGTTATGAATTTTTATGTCGTATGTCCCACGTTGGATAGCAAGGGACAAGTGCAAGGTACGATGTGTATGCATGGATCAGATGATCAAAATAATAACAGATTTTTAATATATAACTTTGTCAACATATTTAATATACTTTCAATATTAATATAAAACATTTTATTGACTAATATTATTTTTTTTTATTCATTATTGTTTTTGTCAATCTATCAGTTACAGAAAACTCAGCATCAGAAAAAACTTTACATGTAATTTTGTTCTTATTAAGTGGAATAAAAAAAAGATATTTTCGAGTATTTTTTGAGGTTTATGCCATTATGTACCTTTCATTTAAGAAATTTTCGAGTGCTTCATGCTCATCATTTAAACAAAAATCAAATTTAATATTTTTAAAAAATGATTTTGCCCGATCGAACATAAGCTTTGGTGACGTAATATTCACGTTTCGCAAGCTTTATCTGTAAGCATGTCTTTTCACAGTGCCACCAATTCTATCACAGGCTCCTTAAACCATGTGATGTGGCAAAAAAGTGTCATTCAGCTTCAATATTAAATTCTTCTTGATGATAACTTAAATTTAACAAATTATCTATATTTTTATATTGTGCACCTGCTGACCTGCATCACCTGAAAAGGAAATTATTTTCTCCAGAGGAACAGTGGTCAACAAGGATATTTATCGTATCTAGAAGATTGCTTTTCAATTACCGTTTTCAAGTCATGAATCCATTATTCATTCATGTCTTTACTAATATTTTTTATTTTTATTTTTTCAATTTGGAAATTCGGATCTTCATTCAAATTATCTTCATCACTGTTATCACAAGCTTCACCAGTTTTTTTTTTCAATGACGTTTTTGTTATATTTGTTTTATGTATTGACACTTGATCCTGTTCTTGTCTAATTAAAAAAATACATCATAGTATGAAAAATAATTTTTAACTTACGTAATTTAATAAGAGTATAAATTCATGAAATATTAATAAAAATGAGAAATATTTTATAATGAATTAATAAATTAATTAATTAAACGATAATGAGTATTTATTGGATTTTTCAATATGCTAATTAATTAATTTGTATTATATTTACCTTTGAATTTGTGCTCTACATTATTTTCATTTGTAGCATGTTGTTTGTAATAATTTTTATTTTCAGCTTCACCATGTTTTTGGTAATAATTTTTATTAAATTTTTTAGCAGCAAATGCTTCACCAGTTTTACTTGTTTCTTTTCCGTTTGATTATGATTCTTCAGTTTGTAGTCATGCAATTAAAATAGCTAGTGTACGTTTTTGAGCAGTTGTAGATTCCCAAGATGTAGAAAAATGAGACAGACTTGGTGGTAATGTAAGAATAATTTTAATGATTATCATTTCGTCTGATATTTCTTCACCCAATGCTTTTAATTTACATGTTAGATCTTGCATCTTGGAAATGTGTATTGATATGTTATTCTCATTTGCTTCAGCAAGTGTGACCCATTCTTGTTGAAGCATGAATGTATTTGTTTCATGTTTACTTTCATATATTTCATGAAGTTTATCCCACATAGCTTCAGCTGTTGTACAACTCATAATATGTAACATGACCTTTTCGTTTAAACTAGTTACCATTATTTTTTTTTCTTTACCTTCTTGGTCTTCCCAGTCTTTCAAAGTATCTCTAAACTGATTCAATTAAGCTTGACCTTCATTATTATCATCAACTGTAGGTATTTGAGGTTTTGGATTTTAACCTTCAACTGAATACCTTTGATGATTAAATTCACTCTTACCTGGAACTTCCATGAAGCTCAGTTTTGTGCTCCTTTAAGTCTCAGGATTCTTCCTGACTCTGATTGATCACTTATTTTATTATTTTATTTAGTTTATTAAGATGAATTTACAGTTTAGTAAGTATTTTGCACTTTGCACTGGGCTGGCTAACTTGATTAATAAATAAAATTAAAAAAATAAATAAATTGTAGTAAAATAAATTTGGAGTATTTTAATATATTAAGCTATCTCTGAGCTTATAACCTGTTGAGATTAATTTAAAATGATTAGCGGAGATACTTGGTTTAATATATATTTATTTACGACGCCATGTATCGAGTGGTAGGCGCAAGCCGACTGTACTGCCCAGGTTTTTCATGGTTTTCCTGGGCTATAATAGAAATTGGGTACAGTTTGAACGCATGACAAAAGTCGACATCCATGACTGTCGCAAAATGAGTTGTAAGGAGTTGACGGTTGGAAATACATAATATAGAAAAGCGAGACTGCGAGGCACACCGTGTTAAAAACCTCTTCATAAAAGAAGTATAGCACGTTAAATCAACTTATTTTTTTCTATATATTCATTTATTTAAACGATTAAATTAAACTGAACTGTAAAAACAAATTCATCAATTTATATATAAGTGAGTATGAGCAAAAGATATATCGTTGTCAGGGAATGTGTTTGGGTAACAGATGAATGCTTGTTTGATGTGAATGTGTTTTATATGACAATCAATTGAAATAAATAATTTATTAAAACTCAACACTTCCCCTCAAATTTTTATTTTAATACAACAATAAATAATAAATAAATGGAAATAGAATAACTATTTAATATTAGTTATTCCAATGAGGGATCTTAATTTTTCAAATCTTCCTTTAGCAAGTGGTTTGGTAAATATATCAGCTTGCTGTAATTCAGTGTTGATATATACTGGAATTATCTCTTGTGAATTATATTTGTCAAACATGAATTTATATTTTATATCAACATGCTTGAATTTGGTTTCAAATTAACCATTTTTAATCCCGGCAATTGCACTTTGATTATCAATATATATATTTGGTGGATCTTTTTTTTGTTGTGTTATTTCTTGAAGTAGGCAATTCGACCGAACTAAATTAGTTGTAGTTTGACAAGCAGCTACAAATTTTGCTTCAGACGTTGATAGACTTACAGCTTTTTGTTTTCTTGATGACTATGCAATTGGTGAGTCACCAAGTTTTATAAAGCATCCTGATGTTGACTTTCTTGATATTTTATCACCAGCAAAATCAGAATCAGCGTATCCTTTTAGTTCAAGATTTTGATTGTTGCTGAATCTAATACCAACATCAGTTGTTCCTTTTAAATATTTAAGTATGCTTTTGACAGCATTCTAATTCACTTTCTCTGGATGTGAACAAAATTTACTAATATAATTAACACGTGATGCCTGGACGAGTGGTCATGGATAAGTATAATGAGCTTCCTACTGCTTCACGATATGGTACATTTTCAGCACAGGATTTATTTGATGCTGTTGTTGTTGTTGTTAGTTGGTTTAGATCGTGATGATTGTCTGTTGGGGTGGATAAAGGATGTCAGTTTTCCATGTTCAATTTCTTCAATAATGATTGTGTATAGAGTCTTTGATGTGCTATTATTGATCTATTTGATTCTTGTATTAGTTAAATACTGAGAAACATATTCAATGTTGATATTTTGATTTCTAATTTTATTTTTACATATTGAAGTAATTTTTCAATTCTCTTTTTATCTTCTGATATTACAATTCCATCATCCACATAGAGGGCTAAAATAATACAGTTATTTAAGTCCTTTGGTGACTCAAAGACACATGGATCAGCTTCTGTTGGATGTAAGTTGAAGTTTACAAGACAATTTGTAATTTATTGTTCCAAAAACGTAGAGCTTGTTTAAGGCCATATAAACAAACATTTGACAACAGGACTGAAGGTTTCGTTGTGATCAAAACCATCTCGCTGTTGAAAGTCAATCTATTTTGTCTGTTTTTGGATCAATCCATTTATCAGATGCACAAGGTTCAACTTCTTGATATATTTGTTGATCTTCTTGGTTTACTTGTTGATGTACCACTTGATTCATTTCTTTTTTTTGGTGTACCATTTGTTCTTCTTGATGTATCATTTCTTCTTCTTGATGTACCACTTGTTTTTCTTGATGTATTATTTGTTCTTCTTGAATTACCACTCCTTCTTCTTGATGTGCCGCTTGTTCTTCTCGATATACCACTTGTTCTTCTTGGTTTATCACTTATTTATCTTCAGGTACCACTTCTTCTTGGTGTATCGTTTGTTCTTCTTGATCTATTATTTGTTCTTCTTGATGTACCACTTGTTTGTCTTGAAGTACCACATGTTCTCGATGTATTATTTGTTTTTCTTCTTGATATATTTTTGTTTTTTTTTTTCATTGAAGACTACATCTGTGCATATTTATATCTTGTTGGTGCCTGGGACGCAAACTCTTTATTGTTTTTCCATTTTACCATATCCAATCATGTTTCTACATCAAATTTGTGTGTGTTTACTTTTGGAACATATACAAATACTTCAGTACCAATAGTTTTAATAGTATATTGTGTATCAAGGGCGCAATGTGAGTGATTGTCGCCCGCACGAAGCACACACACAGATGATGCAGAGTCGACGGGGCACGTAGACGAGGGCGGCCGAAGGCCGACGCCTAGTCAAGTGCCCCGGAGACGAGGCATCATCTGTGTGTATGCTGAGTGCAAGAGACGATCACTCACATTGCGCCCGCGTAACTCATACTATTTTTTGGCCGAGCAGGCGGGAAACACCCGTTTGTCGCCCGCAATGTGTAGGGCAACAAAGACATACTTTGCGCCACAAATTTAGGGTGACAAACGGGCAATTCCTGCCCGCTAGGCCAAAAAATGACTTAAATTTATTTTTCTTTCATTCCATTATTCAAATGGTGTTTTTTGTTTAATTGAACTGGTTCCACTCCTGTTTGAAATGTATACTGCTGAGTTTACTAATTATATTGGTAAATATTGCTAAATATATTGGTAAATTTGCTGCATGAATTAAATGCTTGTATGAAAAAAGCATTTAATTCATGCAGCCATTAGAGCCATTTTCAAAAAACCTATGCCCAAGAAGTGAATAGTCTTTCTATTTAAGTAAAAAATGCCTGTATTTTGTGGAGTTTTTGTGCTAAATCATCAAGCTTAGAATAAGAACTATTTATGCCAGGATGAATCACTATGACTTGTAATTGATCCACCCTATATTGAATTTTTTCTTCAAGTCCTTCTCACTTATTTCTTCCCTCTCTACTTGTTTTAACTGACATCTGTAAGAAGCGTAAATCATCATTTATTTTACATTGAATACTGTTGAAATTATTTTTTTCTTCTCCATAAAATTGAAATTTGAAATTGCCATTCAAAGTTCAAATTTAAAATTAAAACTTACTACTTTGGACGAAAGTTGAATAGTTTCTTTGTAAAATCGAACAGCTTTACTTTTTGATTCTGAACTATCACTGTCTAATCCTCTTTTTGACACAAGTTTAATATTTGCTAAATCTGCATGATTGATGGCTGGATTTTCTGAGCTGTAAAAAAATTAAAAAAGATGATATTAATATAAATGTGTTAAACATAAATTTATTTGCCAAACATATCTAATTTTATCACGATATTCATTGAGTCATTATTAGTGGAATGTCTGCAGTCAATTGAATTTCAATAAATTCTATTGCTGTTATAAGTTGGACATCATTTTTAAATTGTCTACCCTGATATTTAGGTTGTGAAAGATTAGCAGCAAAAAGTATAGGTGTAATTACTTCTTCCAATCTTTCACTAAGTATTTCTTTATAATTGTTCTTTGTTGATTGGTATTACAATTTTGAGCCATCTTTCACAAGCATCTACAATACTTGCCTGTTATTGCTGACAAATATTTATCAGTTCACATGTTGGAACATATATCAGTATACAATCAAAAATTTCAGTTTCTAATGATAGACTTAATTTTGTTGACTTAGTATCAAGCACAACTAGCTTTTCCTTAACTGGGTGAAGTATAACTGGTAAATTTTTGGAAGACTTAAATGAATCTGGATAGCTACACCATCCGGCCTCACAACCTAAAATTACCCTACTACCTCTTCTTTTTTTTAACTCATTTTCTGGACTAGCATTTATGAATGAATGTGAGATTTTATTAATTTTTGTTGCATAGTCTTTTGGAACCAAAGATTTGACTAAAAGATTTTTACTGTGACTATTGCAACCAGTATGCCAAATATCTATTTTTTTCCCATCAATATCATTAGTGAAGCACTATCAGACACAACAGACAACAAACACTTGCAGTTTCATTAATTCCTGTCATATCAAATTTTTTCGGTCATTAATAGAGATTTATTGAATGAATTTGTACGTGATATTAATTTTATATTCTCCAAGAAACCATCAATATTTTTTTAATATTTTTTTTGATCGTTATTTATAATTCTGACAATCCGTAGAAATTGTGGCAACACCGCTCTGCTTTCAAGTATGTCATACTGAATATCACTGTGTCGTCGGCCGGCTCTTGCAGCTAGCTGATGACACTGGGACCGAAGACAGTCTGTGGCTGGCTTATGATAAAGCTAGCCGACTCCTTGGTGGTGATGTTGACATGTTCCTAGGGTGAAACTAGTTGATGCCACTAATGAAGCCAACCAAGCTCTTGATGTATGGTACATGCTCTCGAGGGTAATATAAGATGTCGCTACTGTACCATAGGTAGGATGTTGTATATTACTCGCTCTCACGCAGTAGTGTTGTTACTTGCTGTCAAAGTAACCTATAGTCAAGTAGTCAAATGCACAAAGTGGTTCTAAATAAGACCAGCTTGGCTACGAATGAATCTTGTTTTCGACTACTTGGTGCACTGGAGTGAGTGAGCAACAGGAGGATATTTGGTGAAGCCTGCGAGATACGAATATCCTCGTTCTCGTATTGACTTAGATTATAAAAGTTTTTTAATCAAAAGTTAAGGTTAACGGCAATAACTGCTGCCGCGGGGTGAGGTTATGACGCTTCCGGCTAATACCAAAAATTTATACATTTTGGTAATGGCGCCCGATCGACTTTTTGGAACTAATGTGGTGGACCGCGCCCCTCGACCATTTCTTATTGAACTAGTCGCTATCGAAACAGTCGTTCACGGTGATTGCTGTGACGTAAAATTCTTCAGCCTGTTGGTTAACGTTATACACCAGCTGGCTCCCACCTGGCGGCAAGAGAGCAGGATAGTGAGAAATCCTTGATAATCGCATAGTAACCGACGCTTCTTTTTTATCGGTAGAAAAATCAGTTACAATTTACGCCAAATAGTCCAGGCAATAAAGGTCCAGGTTTGCCATTTTTTTGTTTTGATTTTGAAAAAAATATGATAGGTGTCGGAAATTATAGGGAAATTGAATGGTCGGGATAAAAAGGGTTGAAAAAATTTTTAAAGGGTTGAAAAAAAATAAATAAGGTGTTTTTTGGGGATATCGCGGCGGTTATTGGGTTTAGATAAAAATAGTTTAGATAAAAAATATAGAGAAAAAAAAAACCTAAATTTAAATATTAGAAAATTTTAACGCCACTAGAAGGGGTTGGGAGGAAATCGCGATAGAAAATTCGGGGTAGGGCATTTATTTTGAATCGAGGGGAAATTTCATCGCTCATATATTGGGGTCGCGTTCTCTCTTTCATCGGTCCATTCGTAGGGGGAACTCGAGGCTTCGGGTTCAATAATCATAACTAAAATAATATAATATACATAAAATAAAATCTTTTTGAATTTAACAATATTTATATTTCAAATTGTTTAAATAATTGTTAATAATAATTAGATAATTTTTTCGATTAAAATGCTCAATTTATTATAGAAAAAGAATAAAAATTGGCGAAAAAAAAAAAAAAATTTTTTTTTTTTATAATTATTTGAAATTTTAAATAAATAAATTTATAAACAAATTAGTTAATTATCACGTATTCATTTTTTTTTTCTTTAACAATTATTTAGACAAACGGAAAAAATAAAAATATAAAAAAAATTTTTTTTTTTTTTTTATTCTCGCGACGCGTATCGGTTTTGGGGGGAAAAGGGTGGCTTAAATCGCGAAAATAATAGATATGAAAAAGAAGGCTCCCAGTTTAAGGAAAATTTTGATATTATTATTTTTTTTTAATATTGATTTAAACAAAAGTTATCAATTATTTATCCCGGAGAAATTTTTTTTTTTTTTTTATTCTCGCGACGCGTATCGGTTTTGGGGGGAAAAGGGTGGCTTAAATTGCCAAAATGATAGATATAAAAAAGAAGGCTCCTGGTTTAAGGAAAATTATGATATTATTATTTTTTACGTGCTTTTTTATAAATTGTTTTAGATACTCATTCATCGGTGGCTTTTTCTACTACACCATATACCAGTAAGCATGATATGCTTCCTTCTTAATTACGGATGAACTTCCTTTATAGTACATAATATTGGTGTTCCACTGTAATTTGGATGGCCAAAAATTGGAACACCATTAATATTAAAGGATATAGTAATAAAATCTGATTGATAAATATCTTTATACATTTTTCCATCATAAATGTTTTCAATGGCATGTTCATTAATTTTTTTTCATTCGTGATAATATTTACTCAAATCTTCTACCATTGAAAATTTGATTTCCAGCTGGTCAATCAATGGAAATATTCGAATATTTCCCGATTTTATATTCTGTTAAACGTCAATTTGATTTTTGCAGCTGCTGCAGACAAAATATTTATAAGTATTATCAACTTTTTCATCATCATCATCAAAATTGAAAATAAAATTACTTGCTCCAATTTATGTATTACAAACAGGACATACATGATGTGTTGATACACCCACAGAATATTTTTTTATTATTTGTATAAACTTGTATTTTGATATTTTTTTGTATTTATCATTTCCAAGATCCAACAACTTTGACAAATCTTCTATTAATGAATCGCTGGCTTGTTTGTGTCGATATTTACAAGCAGCTAATAAAAGACATTGTTGTATATCTTGAGATTCATAGTTATGCAAATGTATCTCTCCTGGATTTTCGTCAACAATTGATTGCATTATCATGATTGATTGCGTCATCATAATTGTCTTCTTGCATAACTATTTCATTCTCTGAGTGTATATAATTTTCTATAAAGCTATCAGGAGATGTATCTACGGTATCAATCGTTTCTTTCTAAAAAAATGATTATTTATTTAATTTTTTATTTATAGTTTTTTTAAGACAAAATAAACGAACGCGTTTATATATTTATACCAATATAAAAAGCATGTTTTTCATTACTCACATGCAAATAAACAGATTCTTTTTGTTTGGATATAGCGACGTTATTAGATTCCTTCAAATTTCCACAAGTTAAACTGTTTACATAAATGAAAAAATTATTCAGTTGTAAATAAATAAAAAAGCTTGATAGTAAACTTTTGTATTATGAAAAGAATAATTATTCTTGATAATCGGTAGTAATCGAGCTAACTTACACTGAGCTATATTAATTTATAATTAATACTGATCTATTACCTTGATTTATTTGCCTTTTTTTTTCATCATACATTGTTTTTTCAGGTATGACACTTTTGGATCTGAAAGCAGCATATAACATATAAGAACCCCTACATTTCTCATTTTTCACAGTTAGAGATGCCGCGATACGATACGATAATGATTGCGAAAAATGATTGTCGTTATCGTATCGTGTCGTCTAAAAATCCGACAAAAAATCGGATTATCGTGTCGTCTTATTATCGTATCGTCATAGGCGTTGTCGTATCGTATCGTGTATTATCGACATTATCGACGATAATTTTTTTTTTTGAGAGTATAATTTACAGTGAAATTTAAAATATTTTTGACATACAAAAACATTATAAAAGCAGGAAGATAATCATCTTGAGGACAATAAGTAAATTACATGAATCATCTGAGTAAAAATTATTATACTCAACATTTATTATGTTTAAATTCATGGTTCAAAAGTTCATTGGAAAATGATATTGAAGAAAAACTTGAAAAACAAATTAAAAAAAAAATATTATAACACATGTAACAAAGTTTTATATAATTTATATAAAATTATTATTAATTATCATATGATATTAATAATACTAGACCAATTGGCGCGCTTCGCACGCTATTAATGTGATGTTTTGTCAATGATGTAAGAAGGTTGTATTAAGAAATTTTTGATCTCGATCATTACGTAAAAATTCACGATATCTCCCAATTTATAATTTACTCTTTCTTTTTGAGTATATAGTAGAAAAAAAAAGAATACCAAATAAACTAATTATTAGTCTAGATCAATTCCTCAGCCATTTGACACAATAATTTTAATTTAATATAGAAAGTATTGCTGAGGAATTTATTTAGACTACGGATTAATTTATTTAGTCACATTCTTCCTCAGCAACATTTGCCATAATTATTTGACACAATAATTCTAATTTAATATAAAAATATTGCTGTGAAATTAATCTAGATTATAAATTAATTTTTTTGGTTACCTTCTTTCTTTAGCAACATTTGCCAATAGCTATTTAACTAATTAAATATGGCAAACGTTGATAGCCAAATAAATTAATTCGTTATCTAAAATAATTTTTCAGCAATATTTTCCATAATTATATCAATTTATTATGGCAAATATTGCTGAAAAATTAATGAAAATTGTTAATTTATTTATTACATACATACTTCTTACTATTTACTACACCTTCTTACATCATTGACAAAACATCACATATATAAGCAAAAAATAAAATAACAACGGGTACACATAGCAACGGATAAACAAAATAAATAATAAATTAATTAAACAAAAATGAATGAATTATTATAGATGAATGAATTATTATTTAAACAGCCAATCAAATAGCTCGAAGAGAGGCTTCATTCTCCTTTTTATATGAGGATATTATTATAATTTATATTACTTTTATATTGTTAGATTAATATATCTAATATTATATGTTGCAGTAATCTATTTTTTCTTGAATTGAATTTTATATTTTGTGGAGTTTAATTATATGACAATATTGCTTTGATTTAAATGTATATTTTTTCCGACATTATCGCGATAACACGATAATTTTATCGGTTATCGTCAGTCAAATATCGTATCGTGTCGTGACGACGATACGATAAAAAATGGCATTATCGTATCGTTGTCGTCATTATCGTATCGTTTTGTCGCGATATTATCAATTATCGCGGCATCTCTATTCACAGTGTTTATTTTTTTTTGTTGTTTTATTAACTACATCAGTTTTTTATGTAATCGTCTGTAATTTACGTGTATTTTTGATTTAGCGATACGACAGTGTGGGTAAAATCAATAATTTTTTTTTTATGTATACATTTATTAATAAAACAAATGACTGTTCATCGTCTTGAAGTCACTTGACTTCTATCTTTATGCAATTGGCAGTGTATTGTTTATATGTCTGACAGGCGAAAAGTGGAAGCTTATATATTCTTTTAAAAATAAATAATTTACCTAAAAACAAATATAATGGCATATAATTATTTTACTCTCGTTAAATGGATCAGTGGTAAATACTCCGATACTTACACACCTGGTGTCCCCATCGAGTGGATTAAAAATTTTGATAGAAAAGAGTTCAATGATGGCACAGTTTACAATCTTGAGTGGAGAAGTGGCAAAAAGAATTGAAAAATGTACAAAGTAAACGTAATTATGGTGTCAGGTAAGAAAAAAATTAATGTGTAATAATATAAATTTGTATTTTTAAATGTTATAACTTGTTTATTAATCTTGATATTTAATTGCATGACAGCCAATTTTTTTCAGTTAGAGAAGCACATGGAATTAACCAATGCACAAGTATTTCCTAAATCTGTGCCAGTGTCATCAACATCAAATATTTCAGAAAGAAAAAAAAAGAAGCAACATAAACTTTTTGATGATTCCGGGAGTGATGTAGAAAATGACCCTCAAATTTAATTAGTACGTTTTTGCTTCAATTTTCAATATTTATAAGGCTGAAATATTCCTTGTTAAATTTTTCTTTTGTGCACTTTATACATTTTTTAGAAAAGTAAAAAAAAAATGATTCAAATGATGAAAAAAAATGATATTCACCTCAATGTTCTTGACTTAGATCTGACCACTCCTTTATCTAACAAAACATCAATAGTTAGTTCAGAGTCCGAAGCTGAGTACACACCACGAAAAAAAAAAGATCATTCATGATGAAGTGACACTGAAAGATATTTTAAATGGTAAAAAATTTTTGAAAAATATTTTTAAATAGAATTTTTAAAATAGAAATATTGATAATATATTTTGAGTTAAGGTATAACTTGCCAAAATTTTTGGGTGGGTGTCCTAAATATACTGCCTATGCTTTTACATGGATAGTTTTTGCGTTGCCAACCCCAAATAACGAAGAAAATGGATCTTTCTCGGTCATTCGTGGCTTATAAATAATACTTTTTACTAGGGAATCCTATCATTTCGTCTATGTTATTGCATAATAAATCATATTCTTGTAATTTGAACAATTTTAATTAGTTTCTATTTTCTCGTAATGACCCCGGCAATAGTGCTTTTTTTGTCAGTTTGCACGACTGATCTCGATGCCATCTTAATATCTATTTCATGAATGTATGTGTGTGTATACTGTATGTCAGCTGTGTAAATGGTAAACATGGATTCTAAATTTGCTGTTCAAATTTTCCCGCTTCAATGCGCTGTTGCCAGAGCCTCTAAACTCGTTCTCATAAAATTGCTAAATATCGTGTTTTTAGCTTATATTTTTATTAATTACGTGAGATTTAGTCTTATAAGCCCGTTTCATCCTGATATCAAAAAATTCCTTATTTTTTCACTTATTATCTATTAGTTTTTGGGATAGGTGAGACCAAAACAAGTATTGTTTTGTTAAGTTCGTAGATATTTTCTAACACCTCCTCAGAGCCTCAGACTATTTTTCATTTTGGCAGGTTCTACCTTAATCTATAGCTATCAAAGAAAGAGATGAAAAGTTGGATAAGCTAACGAAAGATGTAGAAATTCTTAAATCAAGTGTTCAAGGTCCATCAATTCGTCAACCTATTCATTTTGCATCCAAAGAGAACAAAAATATAACTGATGCAGTAGACTTAGAGAAAGGAGAATTAACAGAGGTTCTTGTAAGGATAAATATTGTTTTCATGGACTTTCATATTATAAATCCTAAATTTTTAATAATATTGATTACTCTTTCATCCTCAATGGATATCAAGTATCTGAAAATATATATACATATTGCAACCGATTTTCTGACCTGCACGGTGAGAACTATCGGCTAAGGTTTACAACGAGGATTTCTCACCCTCCTCCTCTATATCACCGGGGGGAGCCATGTTGGTTATCTCGGAAACCAACAACCGTAGGAGTAACGAGAACAAAATACGAGAACCTAACTCAGTCTTAGAAATGGTAGAGGGGCGCGGTCCACCTGATAGGATTATGAAATACGTAACCGAACCTGAGAGAACTATCGTGAACCAAGCAGAGTGTGTTTCATACGTCTATAATACATTGCGACTATACTATAGTAGAATACTGACGTCATAAGTATCATAAGTGTAGGAGCAAATATGCTACATATGAAATGAGTATTTTGTATAGGGAACCATACAGCGATCCATCGTGACCAGGTCTTACACATACGTTGCCATTGCAATAATAATATATCTCAATATTATTATTATTGTTATTATTTACAGCGATCCATTCGTGAACTCACACCTACACATTGCGTAGTGAGAATATAATAATAATTATTATTATTATAATAATAAGAGAACCATATAGCGTGATCATTAGTATTAGTCTGTCATTGGAAATTCGGACAGAGTTTCACCAGGACTTAACTTCTGATACCTAGAGAACCTTTACGAGATATCCAAACGATGTCGAGAGAACCAGTAGTGAACCATAGAGAGCCAGTCAAGAGAAGGTAGTGATCAGTTCGAGAGCCAGACAAGTTGTGTCGTCTCACGACGACGTTGAGTGCTCAGCTGCTGTGAGTCCTCTGAATCCCCACTCACGCGCTCTCCCACCTATCGTCCCGGACATGCGCAGCACGCTTTCCTAGCCCGCAACACGAATAGGTATACGATCCGGCCCGTAGCCTTCGGAGAGTTCGTCTTCTCGACGGATGGAGGGGAAAACTAGCACAGGTCGAGGTTTAACGTATCAAGTCTACTACGGGACCTCGAATATATACGAAACATGTGCCACACTGACACCACTCCTATTAATTATTAACAATTCAGTCGACAACAAATAAGTAATTAGAGCTTGCAGGCTCTTTCTATTAATTATTTATTTCGAGAACCAGCGAAATAATAAATTTCGTTACAATATATATATATTTTTTAATATACTTTATATTGGAACATGTATTAATACTTATTAATCATCATTAGTGGTTCATTAAAATCAAGTCTTAAATAATATGTACGTCTCGTAATATTTAGATTGAGATTAAAAATGTTGCGTGCAGATGTCATATCATCATCATCAAATCTGTTATATGACCCAGTTACTGTTAGGTGTGGCCATGATACCACATATACACGACAGTTATTGGATCCTGGTTTTTGTTTAGGAATATCCTTTGGTACAAATAAAGTTCAATTTTCCCAATCTAATTTTTTTTATCTACACCACAGCCATTCATAAATTTAATAGTTCCCGTCATCAAAGCATTTGGTACATCACCACCTACAGAATCTAAGTAAATGAAGCATTTGTGGAAAAATTGACGACTAGTAGCGTCCAATGATTGGCGTTGATGTGAACAGGGATAAACCACAAATCAAAATTATTCAATTTTATTTTCTTTGCCCAGTCATAAAATCCTTGTGATGCATTATTTTGTTCACTATTCAAAATGTTAACACAAAAACAAGTGTTAAATGAGGCAATGTAAAAGTCAGACTCTCGACCTATTTCATCAACATGTTTCAAAAATGAGTTGATAACGTCAGAACATAATTCTTGTTGTGGTTGTAATGACCTCCAGCAACAATCTGCTGTCAATATTTCACCATAATGATGGTACTCATTCCCGTGTGATACTGCTGGATATTCTAAATTTTTATTCATTAAATTTTCAATGAACAAACTATTTTGATAGTATGATTTGTTAAGGGATTTGTTATTATCTATTAATTTATTATTACTTTCAAGTGGTGTATCTGGTATTATCGTTGATTCAATGTCATCTATTACTTCTTCGTCATTTAAATTTAGAATTATATCATTGATTGCCTTTGATGTATTTGTATTTGTATTAAATACTGGCAATTCAGCGGTGACCGCACCCTAGTTACATAAAATAAAATAAAATAAATAAAATAAAATACTGGCAATTCAATTATTCCTTCTTTTACCTCTTGTTGTACAAATATTTTATTTGCAATGCTGAAAACATAACAACGCAAAATGGATAGATTGATATTGCACGTATATACCCAGGATTGATATCATCTGGCCATCTTTTTTCAGAATCAAATCTTAAAAGTCTTAAATGTTGCATGAAGTCTGGATGCAGATCATCTTGGCAATTATTGTCACTCGAAATTTTTTGAAGAATATTTAATTCACTGGAATAGTTCCTGTTACCAGCAATCATCAACCTGTCTGGAGTGTCTTCTACCAAGTCAGTCAACAGCTCTTTTGGCTTGATGAATTTTAATTTTTCAGAGTATTCTCTTCTTTGTCTGCCAGTACAAAATCTTCGACTGATGGAGGAACGGTCATGATTTATGGTGCCATGTTTGACTAATACTGTTACATCAGTGTACGGTGGTACAATTGGATGATTGACAAAAAAGCTGAATCTTGTGCATGATGGATTATGACACCAAGCTCTGGCATAAAAGTACGTCTTGCGTTTTTTCGTCAAGTTTTCTGGATGAAAGCATTTATGATTTTCAAAAGTTAAAACACAATCGTATTTCCTTTGTAAATATATGTTAAATTCATGTGTCCAATTTTTCTTCATATTGGAGCCTTGTCTCCACCAATCATCCCAAAACTGAGCGTCTACTGTTATTTCTCCTGTATGACTTGATACTTAATGTATTTTTTTGATACTTTTGTTTGGTTTCATTGTTTTTTTTGGTTGATCTGTTAAAGAATTATCGATATTTACTGATGAAACATCTTGTAATACTGTATTTTGTAAATTCAAACCCATATGACTATGTCTAGAAGCTTCATTGAATTTTGGTGTACTTGAATAAATATTTTTATCCTTACTTAAATTTGACGTACGAACAGGTGACTTTAAATTAACAATTTCATTTGATGACGCATTTAAAACACCTTTGTAAAAAGTTAAATCTACTGAACATAATGGTGATTGATCATGTAAATGAGTATCCGATGATTCTTGAATTGATTCATATTGTTTTGTAGTTGGTGAGCTGGAATATGTATCTTTTTTTTTCTTGTTGTGAGATTAATTCCAAGTGGTGATGGTGGCCTGCTCAGTTTTGATGAATGTGCTTTTATTTTTTCATTTGAAACAGCTTTGAGTAAAGTCAAATTGAGTGATTTTAATGATGATTCTGATGATAAAGATGGTAAGAGTGATTCTTGCGTAACACATGTCTTTTTGCTTTCATTGTTATTTGTTGAAGGTAATTTTTGTTTTAAGTTCAATTCATTGATTTCCTTCTGTAATAAATTTGTTATTTCTGATGTTTTTTTTTTAAGTTTATAAATAAAAGAATACCAAGATTTTTCTACAATAGGCAAGGAAAAATCGTTCAGAATTTCATTTAATAAATTTCTTATAGTTCCTTTTTTTTTATTGATTGGTTCATTTATCAGCCATTGGACTAATTCTTTGATGTCACAATTGCTCTATCATGATATAATTTTATTATAGCTTGAGCTATCATTAATGTAGTGACCTGGACCATGCTGGTCACCACAGCTGCATGAAAAAAATAAAGTTACAATTAAAGAACTACATAACAATAATTAAAAATACTAAATACATGAAATAAAAAAAAGAATGACATAAATTAAGCTTGACTTATAAATAAATAAAAAAGATAATTGAAAACTGTCAGGAAAAAAAAATTGTAAATCAATAAAATAAGAGAAGTTAATTGTCGGACACCAAATTTGATTTTTCTAGATTATTTTTTATATTAATTTATTGTGATCAGATTGTTTAATAGAATTATTTTAAAAGGAGAATTGCACCAAAATAAAAAAAAAAAAAATACAAAAAATGAAATCTTAAATGAAAAAATTATTAAAACAGTGGTCATTCTTTTTTTTTATTTCACTATTGAAAAGGATAACTTTATTATATGAGACACATAAATTCACTTACTTAAAACGGATGCTCACACAGTTTAAACAATATTTTTAACATATTACTAACACACTATCAATAATTATAGGTCATAAAAAACGTAAATCAATAAAAAAATTTGCAATGAGAAATATTTTTTTACTAAAAAAAATCCAATTATAAAAATTATCGGCTTACGAAAAATTCAGAAAAAAAAACGTGTTAAGAAAAAGTGACAAACAAAAAAATGTTTTCACTGACTAAAAAAAAAAAAATAATTTCGAGAAAAAAAAAAATAAACTTTGTTTACGAACGGTGAGAAACATACAAAATCGCTGCCATTGAAATTCGGATTAAGTCAGGAAACATCGGCTAATGAGAGAAAAAGAGACATAAGATTGCAGATCTTGCGGAGGATATAAAAAAAAAAATTTTTTTTATCAAAATAGACAGAGAAAACCGAGTTTTATTGCGCTAACCAAGCGCTCACTCTGTCTATTATTTATCCGTTTTCTTTAGCGTTTTTTTTATTATTGTTATAATTTTTTAAAAATCTTTTTTTTTATTCTAATTGTTGTTAATTATTATAAACAACAAAAAACTGGCATAAATATTTACGGGGTTAATTTATTGAAATGTGCTGATTGTGGAGTACGCATTTTACATGATTGCCGGCCGTCCGTACATACCTTCTTCTTGCTAACTCCCGGAGAAAAAAAGTCGCGAGAAAAAGTCGCTAGTTTCAGTGCGCTCAAACATAACAGTCACTGACATGCAGTGGTCCACTGCGATATCTTGAGGTTCATACAAATTTATGAGTACATCGTTGATGAGCTTATTTCCACTTGAAGTTTTATTAAAAAGTCATTATAAAGGTAAAGAATCAAAATTAAAAAATGAAGATGAAACAAAACCACAAAAGCTCAATGCACCCGACGAACGCATAGACAACGCGATTTTATGTGTGTAAAATTCAAAATAATTTAATAATTATATTGCAACAACAATTTTAAATGTTTTGATATTATGATATTTGATTTACTTTTCAGACTCAGTTTTACGCAAATTTATGAATACATTCACACTTGTTGGATTTGGGCAATCAATCAACACGAAACTACATAAGTTGTGAATAACTCATCGTAATAACAGCGTCTATAATGGCTCTGATACTGAATAAATTCATCTTAAACATCGCAATGGAATTTAATTTGTTCTAAACTGTTTGGTTTCTTTTTATTGTTTTATTTTTATTTTAAACTCATTCCCAACTTATTTTCAAACTATAATTATTCACTGTTTTGTAAAATTAAAAAAAAATTGAATGAGGTCAAAAAAGTGTTTTTAATATTACGTTCACAGTTGTCTTATTTTTTTCATTGTTTAATAATAAATTGTTTTTTATTCGAAGCTTCTAATAACTTTATAAGTTTGATGATTAGATATAAAAAAAAAATAAAAAAAATAAAATTAAGAAAAAAAAATTTTTTTTTTCAAAAATCAAAATTTGGAAAATCGAAAAAAATACTTCCCATTGAGTGCCCACTCTATTGAAGGGCTTAAAATACTTGTTTTGCGTCCTCGAATCTGAAAAAAAAAAAAAAACACGGGTTTTTTTTAAGGTCAAAATCTACAACATATCAAAAAATGAGCGAAATCGCAGAGGGTCAGGCCGCGAACCCCGTGATTTGGCTAAGAACGCCACATATATTTCCAACTTGGCTTCCGAGATACTCAACATGGCTCCCCCTGGTGCATTAGAGAAGAATGGTGAGAAATCCTCTTTGGAAACCTTGACCGGAAATTCTCGCCGTGCAGGTCAGAAAATCGGTTACAGTATGTATACATATACATATAATATAATAATTTATGTTACTACTGTAATAATTTAATTTATAAGTTCAAGCACACGTACGTCTACTTTTATACATACATGCATACATGTATATTTTTGTACCTATATCCATATATATGAGCAAGTCTGCCAGCTAAGGACGTCGATGTGGGCCTCACTCCCTTGGATCTTCCTGAAAATTTGTCAGTTGCAAGACTGAATAAAGACAGTAAACTCGTTTTTTTTTTTTTTTTTTTTTTATTATTTTCGGAGTTATTGTATGGGGAATTCCATAACATTCATATTTTTTTTTTTTTTCAAATCATTTTTACAGAATTTGAGAACAAAATAAAAGTTCAATCAATATTATTTTTTAACGTAGAATTTTTTCAGCTTTTCATAGGAAATATTAGTTTTCTTGTATACTTATAAAAAAAACTTTGAAATTAGAGTTCAAAATGTAAAATGCTGTTTTTGTGGGCTTGCCCATACATTGATTTTTTCGAAAATATTTTTTTTGAAAAGCTGAGAAAATTTCACTATATTGGTGAGAAATTCAGAATGGGATTTCCGTAAAAACCGCCAGAATCAATAAAAAAGTAAAAATTCGAGCAGTATTATCATAAATTGAAATTTTTTTTATTTTTTAAATTTTTCTCACTATTTTTATAATGTCATTAATAAATTTTAGCCATTGAAAATTTGGCAGAAGAAGAAACTACTTTTGTCATAAGCATTCCGGAATTATTTTTAACTGGGGCGAAAAAATGTAGCGATTGTGTTCCTTTGATCGTTTTGGACTGAATAGTACGATCATCTAGTTTTTTTTTCATTATTAAATATTCTTCGTTCTTAACAAACTCGAGTGAATGTTTGGCAAGGAATTTTTTTGCCCATTGATATAAATCATCAGGAGTATTAATTTCACTTCTTGTGCCCATTTGTAATGAAGCTTTTCTGGCTAAACGTTTGACCGAACCCGCTAAGCCATCACAGGGACCTTTGCCGTGAGCTGTTGCAAAAAAGTTCCACTCTGCCTCGATCTTGAAATCATCTTGATGATGACATAAATTTGTAAAAGCGTTTCTATTTTTGAACTGCTGAGGAGCTCCATCCGAAAAATACGAAATTTTTTTCACATTTACAAATTTCTTTTTCAAAAATTCAATCAGTTTTTCTTGAAACAGAAAAACTGAAACGTAGTCATGCTGCAAACAATCTGTTACACCGACAAAGCTACAGTGTTTTAATTCTTCATTTTCTTGATAATATATGACGTTGGTAACAATGTAGCTTGATCGTTGTTGTAATGGAAAGCCTGCGCGGCTTCTTGCACTATGAACGCAAAGTTTTCCGCAAAATCTAAAGTGACAGCAAATTCACCATTTTTTAGATTTTTTTTTGTGTCAACAAAATAACGACTTTGAGTCTTTGCGACATAATCGTGCGTTAAAAGAAGTTTCAGCTGTTTAACAAGTGAGTGAATAAACTCTTCTGTTTCACATGAAACATTCACGATGGTGCATCGATCAGTCGCTGTCCATTGCTAATACTCAATAATGTCTATATTTTTATCATCAAACTTTTCAACGAAAAATTGAATTATTTCATCATCATTTGGGCATTTTTTACAAGTTTGATAATAACAAGATTCATTTGGGCTAGTGCAAATTAGTTTTCTCAACAATCCTTCGTATATTGGGCTTGTACTTTCAATCCAGTCACTGTCTGATACTAACGACAAAAACTTGCAACCTAGAAAAAAGAGTATATAATTATTACATACAAATTTCAAAGAAATTAAATGACAAAAAACAGTGAAATTCGATAAATAAATTATTATCAATTACCCTCAAGCATTAGTTTCACATTTTGATGGTGAGTGCATACGCACACCGTATGTGTACCACTGCTGCCAGCAATAACACAGTGCTGTGGTCTTAATGTTGCGAATTTGGCAAACTTGATATCTGCAGTAGGATATTCTGTTTTAAAATTATAATACAGTTCACGAATATTACTGAGCATTAATTTTTTTTGTACTTTTTTGCGTGTACCATCAGCTGCTTTTACAGATTTTACATCCCTCATTCCAGATAATTGTCTAGAATTGATGTCACTTTCGTAAAAGTCTATTACTAGTTTTTTAGTTTCTTCACTCAGTGACTGATGACCTAGCTTTTTCAATGAACGTAATTCAATTGTTGTCTCATTCATTATATCTGTTTTTATTTTTTTTGAGTGTAAAGCATTTAATCTTGAACAATGGAATTCGTTTTAAATTGTGTTTACATCCCAGTTTTCCGGTAAAAGAGACAATAGTTTTAATCGTGTTAACCTACATAGTCGGTCAAAAAAATTGAGCAATTATAAATTATATTTTTAAAGACCAAAATGTCAAAGCATATGCATAATGAATTTATTTAAAACGATGAACTTACTTGTCTTTTTCGACTCCATAAACCCGTTTCGAGTTAGCCACTATTGATTGATAATTTGCAATCAATTCATCAGATTTTGTTTTTGGTAATATCGAAAACTGTGATTTAAACTTTTCGTTGACTCGCTCTTGAATTTGTTCTAGCTTTTGAGATAAGTAGAACGGACGAGTACACCTGAAATTGAGATAAATTTATAGTCATGCACACATGCTCAAAAATTCCGAATAATTGTGCTAACAATGAAGTGAACAAAACAAAAATTTTTACCTTTTTTTTTCACAGGACTAACATTAAAAAATGTCTCCAAAGAATGATCGTTAAAGTGTTCTAATGAGTCTCTAAAGTTACTGCCAGCTTGTGACAATTTCAAGCTGTCAACACTTATTTGAGACAAAATATTATCATTGTTGACAGGAGGCTCATATTTCGATGCAAGTTTTCTGCAAGCACTGCATAACACACATGTTTCATCAGCTGAAGGAAATTTTTTCAATTCTACTTCACTCAATGGACGTAAATCAAGAGAACTTTTATTATTTGAAAATAAAGTTTGATCAATATAGGTTATGTCAATATAAATAACACTATGAAAAAACTTACTGCATGGTGTAGTTTCACTAAAAGGATTGAAGCACTTTCGCGCGGTTCTTTTTCGTTTATTCATTTTAATAAGAAGCTTGAAATAGTTCTGTGGGCTTATTGTATAAAAGAAAAAACATATATCAAACAAAAAAACACATGAACTGACTGTCACGACAAAGATATGAGCTCTTACGGTATAAGCTGATAGTCCCCTGAGCCATAGTCTCGTTCAGTGATGGGTAAATGGTCGATTTTTGAGGTTTTTTACACTTACAGTAAGATACTGTAAGAAATTGTAAGAAACCTCGGACGCCATTTTAAACATCCTTACCGACTGTCGACTCGACAAATAGTTGTCATTGCTCGATATACGTTAGTACAATTATTACATGTACTTTATTTGGTAAGTAAATGGATAAGATATCAAAAAAAAGTAGCGGCTAAGGAAAAAATAAAGCTCAGGAATTAATCTCGCTTCAAAAATAATTTTTTTGGCAAAAATACAACTTTTAATTATTGTAGATTTAACATCAGAATATAAATATATACTTAATGCTGATTTTCCCGGTAAAGAAAAAACAGTAAAAAAAACAATTGTTTATTTCGTTTTTTTTGCTTTTTCGTTGATTCTGGCGGTTTTTACGGAGATCCCATCCTGAATTTCTCACCGATATAGTAAAATTTTCTCAGCTTTTCAAAAAAAATATTTTCGAAAAAATCAATGTATGGGCAAGCCCACAAAAACAGCATTTTACATTTTGAGCTCTAATTTCAAAGTTTTTTT